>JAVFHW010080196.1:14555-31711 GCA_032159205.1 Eurystomus glaucurus suahelicus | reverse complement strand
TGAAAGGAACACAAAGGGCAGCCTGATTCACATTAGCTAAACCAAGCCTAAAGGAACTACACAATGAGAAACCAAAGGCCAGATCTCAGGCTTTACTCCATGGTGGCTAGAGATAGCAGAACATGGAAAAAAAGTATGGCCAAACCTTGTGAGAAAGAAAAAGAGTATCACTACAATCCAATCGCATAAAATGCAACTCAAGAAGAAAGAGGGAACTGTGGATAGATGTCCTGAGTCAAACTGGCCTGCATTTAAGAAACACTGGATGAAACAAACATAGGATACCGCCTGTTGTGTTCTCAAATCTACTGCAGCAACCCATTTCCTAGAGGTTTCCTAACTTGGCCAAACATGAGGTCCAGCCTGGAGACTCCAAAAGCTCTTTGGACTAACCAAAAATGACACAAAGCACAGGTCTGAAGCTAGACCTCTCCTTTACAAGACAAGAAGATCTAAGGTCTCAAGGAGTATTCATTCACACGCTGCAATACCATAAGGTATTGAACATGAATACCTGCTATTGCCATTTCTTTCCCTCATTTCTTGTCTGCTTACTCTGCACATCTGCCTTTTCAAACCACATATTCAAGTAGCTTCTAAAACAGTACTTTTCTTTTTTTGTCCAGATTTAAATTCTTGGAGGAAATGATCCCCAAGTCATGCCACAGAGTTCCAGAAGCATGTTGGTGATGGAAGCCATGAACAGGCAGGAGACAATGGAGGAGGGTTAAGGTGAGGAGCAGGGAGCAGAGATCAGGGAAAACCTTAAACCACGTGTAACTGCCCAACATTTGGAGTGTCAGACCATGGTGGAAAGGGAGAACATGAGTTTGCTCTGTGGAGTTGCAAGTGATATGTAAGGCATAATTGTTGCTCTAGTAGTCATACAGTGTAAATTAGCCAATTTAATATTAAGACACGCATACCACTTTTGTCACTAGTTTTTATTGTCTGTGCCAAAGGAATATGGTACTGGAAGTTTTAAAAGAAGAAACTTTTGTAGGTCACCTATTTCATCTTTCCAGCAATTCTGAATTGTTCCCTACAGTACATTTTCTACTTCTTTGTCATTTTCCAAATTAAAAACAGAAGCGATGTGTGTAAAAATATTAAATTAACATTTATTTGACAATAAAGCAAATTACATTTATATGTGAACTTCTCAATTAGCCCTGTAAAGCTTCCTTGGGACCACTATACTGTGAAATCAGTAACATATTTTTATGTTGCATTAAAGATAGATATGAACTGTGTGTTAAGGAAAGGCCACTTTAATTTTCTTTTCAAGTTCAGAAATTATAGAATGAATTTATTGTTTACAAAAGGAGATGGAGTGATACCACTAAAAACTGGTTGTGTTTATATACAAAGTACAACTAGAAACAATTGAGTATTTTTTCTCTTTCCCTGACAACATACAGCTATCCTTTTTCTGCTGAATTCTTTTTAAGGACAGTACCAGTTTTCTTTTTTAACAAGAGGATTTTAATTGGATTTGGCACAATAAGGTAAATCCTGCACCCCCTGAAGTTAGAGGATAGCAAAGCATGGGGTTTACTTCTGTTGAAATCATCATGACATTCAGGCTACATTGCTTCAGCACAACCTTCTTGGCTTTGTAATGCTATAAAAACCACTCATGTACAAACAACTTGTGAAGTCCAAGTGGAGAGCTAGGCTGCAGTTTTGCAGTAAAGTAAACTAGCTCAGATGAACCATGGATGATCTTGATCTTCCAGCCACTGTGTAGAAAGATGGGGTTAAAAACTTTGGAGAGCTTATTTCCACAAAGATTCTTTGCTGAGATAACTATCCTGCATTTATAATATGAAAAAAAATCACACAAAACCTCTTTACCAGACTCCAGACCCCCATCAACTTGTCTCCTGTCAATAACCATATGTGGATCTTCTTGACACCTGTAGGAATACCTGAGTCATAATTTCCTAAACTCATCCAACTAGAACAGCCTTTACACACAGCAATAATAAAATGTTTGTATGTATACAGGGATGTTGCATGTACTTAGTAAAATTTGACTCGAAACTCATTGGTGCGGTTTCTATTTGTGCAGACAAAAAATAAGGGGTATGTCTGCCAACAGCCATCATAATTCCAGCAGCAGTTTGTCAGAAGATGCCAGTCTTAGATTTATTTATGAGAGGCAATTGTTTATTTCCAGTCTCAAAACCTACCTATCCCCTGATGGATCTTAAACAACAACAAAACCCACCCTACAGGGTCCTATGGGATTTGCAGGCGATGTGGAGTTTTGGATACTTCTGGAAAAAAGCAGACCAATTCAGTAGATGGATAATTTATCTCTAGTAATGTAACAAATAATAAGAGCTCAACACATGTTAAAAATAGAAACAAAGTAATGTTATTCCTCAGTTTAAATTTTTATCAGTGAACCTTAATTTTTTTTTTTTTGCTGAAGGCCAGAAATGGAATTACTGCACAAGCATGGCCGTGAGTCTTATTGCTTCTGACTCTTAGTTGAAGCCCAGGTACTGTTAAAATTTCAAAAGAAGACTTGTTCTTAGAACATTTCCAGTTTGAAAAGTTTTAAATATACCTCTTTGATAAATACAAGCCTCACATGCAGTAGGGATGGTGATTTTTCAGGTGTTTCCAAAGCGAAGCTGACTTTGCTGTCAGGCAAAGTGGAATGTCACCCATGTATTTTGGTACAATCACAACACTGTAAAAGAAACAATGGAATTAAGTTCTTTGTCTTTCTGCATGGAGTGGTAGAGAATAAGGTGGAACATGGAAGGCAAGATTTTAATCAATTTATTTTTTTTTCTGGGGTGCTTTCCTCTGTCTGGCAGACACTCTCCAAGAAATCTGTTACCGAACTGAAACCAAAGTCTTAATTTTCCTTTTTTTTTGATGGTTTCACACTACTCAGTTTCCAAAGCTTCTTGTGGAATCACCTCTTGTTCCAACTAAAGTAATACAAAAAATTAAATAGGTGGTGTATGTGAGCACACTGGAAAATAAGCTAAAAATATGCTGTCTTTCTTATATATTTTTTTTGTAATTAATGCTCTTTTCCAACTCACCTTTACCTTACACTACTGCCTCCTGAGACATCATGGAATCAGGCCAAAATACATGTAATAAAATGTCTTTTATCATGATGAGCTTGCAGGTTTGGCAAATCTGCTGGCACAAAGTTCTCACAAATACTGGATATCCTGCTGAAAACTTTGCTTTTCTCTTTTTGACTTCCAATTGCTTGCTTCAACTAAACAGCAGACTGTCTACTACAGCATAATGCTCTTCCCAGTTGAGGGTGAGGAAGATCAGAACGGGTTTAAGGAATTTTGTGACTAGGAATCTTCTCACTATGCAAGGTGCTGATTCACCCCTGCCCCCCTCTCTCAAAAAAAACCAAAATTATCTAGATTTTATTGTCCCTAGGGCTGTCAACCTGCCATATGCTTGGGCTGTTATCATAATTTTAAACAAGAGTTGTCTTGGCTTGATAAACTAGAGGCCTGGAGAAAAGTAGGAAAGTTCAAACTTTATTTTTTAGGTCCTTATAAAAATTTGAACAAAACTATTTGGTATCCTGAGCTGTGAATCTTGCATGATATACAGCTTAATAATTTATAACTTTGCTTCTTTTATATTTTCTCTTCTTTCTTAAGCTCATGACTTGTTGCACAGCCCATTTAGAAGACAAATTTTTGATGCTGAATCATGAGTAAGATCTGGGAGCTGTTGAAATGGGTTTGCTGTTGACTTCTGCGTAATACAAATCCTCTCCCACACGTGCACTTGTTTGCACACCATCAAGTAACATGATGTAAGTAAACATGCCTCCATCAGTGGCATGTAAGACAAAGCTGAAGAGGCATGATCTAATGGATTCACAGGACTCTCCAGTTAGCCACTTGAAGGAACCTTCCCAAGGGTTATACCATTGTTATGTTTTAACTTTTAACATATTCTCGCTGGGAGAAGGAAGGACCGGTATTTAAAACAACTGAATCAGTATAGTCTGGTAATGTAAAAACACTTTGGGATATTTCCCTCCACTAACAGTTAACACTGGTGGCAGGTAAACAAACAAGAGGCCATTCTGGTGAGTCCCCAGTTTTCTGCTTTGGAAGAAAGCTCTGAGGTACTTTGACACTTGGTGCACACACATGAAGAATATGCCACATAAGGATATTCTCATGGTGTTATTCCAGGTGTGTTTGAAGAGGACATCGTATTCTCCAGCTGTTTTTTACTCTGCCCTGTTCTTTTCCCCTTTTAAATCTTTCCCGCTCCACTTCTGTTGAAATATCCAACTTGCCAAGAAGCAATGTAGGCTGGGAGCAATCCAACATCAATTAGAGGTAGTAGTTTCCATAAGTGATGTCTGTATCTGAAATGTACTCATAATAAAAATAGCAATTAACAAGTTTAAAGAAGGAGCAGTAGGTGAACTTTCCACTGTTTTTCTCTGCTTGGTTTGCACAGGGAGACAAAGCTTTTCTCCCAGACCCTTTGCAATTTCAGTGCTGCAGGATGGTGTGCTGGCAAAATGTTTAACAGCCATCTTGAGACTGCCCACTCCCCTCAAATTAATTAGATCTGTATGACAATGCCACTCATGCTCACTTATAACTCTTTATAATTATCAGTTTGCTCTGAAAAGTATAAAATTGAGTACATTCCATTAAAAAAATGGGTGAGTTTCTGCAAAACAGAAACGCGACTGCAGGTTTGTCAGATTCTATTCATCACTGAACGGTGGCAATTTTCTGTAAGAATATTGCACCTCCATAGAAAAGATTTGCTGAATTCTGACACTGTTACAGAGTTTAGCAACATTTTCCACGGTGTTTTTAAATTAAATAAGCCTGCCCAACGCTTAGCATCCAATATATTGTAATTCCTCTATCATTATTTGTAAGTAAATATACCTGTAATTACCACTGGAAGCATCAGAAGAAGAGCTTAGAAACTCTAAAAGGAGAAGAAAAGTAGGTTGATGTGAGATTTTATATAGCAAATAATTGAAGACTTTATACTAAAGGGCACTAAATGAACTGTGGTGTCCTCCTCTTAAAGTCTCTGGGAGTCATGTCACTCTGAGAAATGTATCTTGTAAAATCAACAATATTAAAGATTTCCTTTTTGCTGCCCTTTAAAAACTGCAGAAAAGGAAATATCTGGATGTGTTGGGTTGGGGTTTTTTGGGGGGGTGGTGGTGGCTTGGTTGTTTTGTTTTTTTTTTTCAAGGAAGGCAGAAATTAACTACATACATCGTCCTGTTTATAAAAGATCAGTAGTTATCCTCCTTTGAGCATTTAACATAGATTTATCTTGACCTGAACTCCCTTGTTTAAATACAGATTGGAAGGGAATGTTTTGGTGCACTCTGAGGTCAGTGTAACTCCCTTTGACGTGACATAGTTAATATATCTACTTTAGCCTGATAAAGCCAGATGAACAGATCCTTTTCTGTCAGCCAAAAGAGACATCTTTTCGAGAAAGGAAGAAACAAAATCGAGCAGTCCTTAGTGCCACCACCCGAGAAACCTGGAGGGACAAAAAGTGATGATGCTCCGTTTACTTAAAAAAAAAAATCCAAAACTAAAAACAGAGAAAAAAAATATACCCTTTGTTTTCCCCTAACTTTTACATACCGCTTTTTTGGCCTGAAAAACTAAAAACAAACTAGGACTCTGCAAGTTATGAGTGTGATAATGACCTCCTCTGGCCCGATTCACTGCCCACTCACCCCAACCCTCCCTTACTTTTACATATCCTCCAACATAATAAGCCTGCCACCACTAATGTTATAAAGTAGTAATTGTGCCTAATTGGTAGGGAGGTGACAGACCATTCTGGTAATGTTGTGAAACTGTAAGAAAGGAGGAGTGAGAACATTCACAGACCCAGCAGTAATTATCCACTAATTTGGCCTGTTTGTGTGGGGACAGCTCATTATAGCCCTTAAGAAACCTCAGAATAAAGAGAGAAAGTAGGTAGGAGGTAAGGTTAAATAATTAGTGCTCAGCAGATTTTTCTTCTTCTTTTTTTTTTTTTTTTTTTCCTTCGTTTAATTCAAAGAACAGGATTAGGGAGGGAGAAATGTGATGAGTGTAACAATTGGGAATGGTGTAACATTGCCTTCTAAGTGAATTTTACGTATTCGAGAGCAAACACAACTTGTTTACAAGGCACTGTGGGAAAAATGACATGTTTTAGCAGCCCTCTTTAAGTAGGACAATACTTAACAGTTTTAAATTTATGATGTTAATTATATGCACTTTAGCTATCTTATGAAACCAAATTTTAGATAGAAATGCAGTTCTTAACTTTAGCTTTCTAGCTATTTTGTATTTTTACTGAACATCCTAATGTGTACTTTGATCCAAGCTGTAATTCTTTACATTTCTAATAATATATATGTGGATTTTTCTAATCTCTATTTCTCGTAATCAACTTTCTTGAAATCAATTTATTACAATTTCTTGTAATAAAAAAATTCTTCTAATCTCTTTTTTCTTCATTATAAACTATCTAGTGGGCTACTCTTGAGAGGTCACACATTAGATTTTAAAAGTGGGAGTAGTTTGGGGAAGAAGGAATCACTTATTTTCCCAGCATACAGAATGAGGCTGATCACTCTTTCCTGCTGAATCAGTTGGTGACAATTTATACAAATGAGAAAAAAAATAGGTAAAATATTTCCAGAAATCTTTAATATCCCTCAGATCTGTAATTATTGTGCAATCTTGATTCATAGGATCACAGAATCATTAAGGACGTTGTTCCTGAGACAGATCAACAGAAGTAACTAACATGCTCTTTTTGAAAACCACTAAGTATTTTGAAAAATTAGTTCCCAGCTGGTATGCTGCGAAAGTCTGAAACGCTCTTCAGAGACAGGATACTAAATGTTAGCAACAGAAAGAAAACATTAGCTACAAAAATTAAAAGGGTGTTGTTCTCATCCTCTTCACACAGTTCTGTGATCAAGCATCTTATCAGGCCTGTCTTTACATAACCAATATTACAGTTCACTTTCCTACTGGTCTATCATGAAAAAAATTAAAAAGCACCTGTATTGGGAAGTGTTTTCTAATTTTCAGTCTAAACTGCCTTTTGCGCAGTTCTCCCACGTTCTTCTGCTACTCCCCCTCAACTCCTTTCCTTCTTTTTTCCTGCTCAAATTCCAGATACTTGTTGATGTTGAATGGCTTTAGTCTGGTTTTAGTTACTAAAACCACTCAAATTAGAGCTGTAGAACTAGATCTTGCTTCTTTTAGCCACTGTTATAAATATTTTCTTCTGAAAACAGTCTTCCTAAGGACTGATTCTAATAGGATTTAACTAGGACTGTACATTTAAGGTGTAAGGATGCTGTACGTAAGCATAAGTTTTCTGTTTAGTTTCTGAAATTCAAGTCACATTAAATGGTCACCTTTGTGTAGCTGCCTGTTGTGGCTTATTGCCATCATTTTAAAGTTGTGTGGCTGTATCAGTTTTAGTATTTACCGTACTGTAGCGCTCAATTATAACACAATTTGAACAAGAGAGAAGTAGAGGCGCAGGAGGACATACAATACCTCTGTAGGTCTGGAAGTTGGAACTGGACCTTGTGTGCTGAATGAGTATTGACTTGGACTCTCAAAATTGTTGCTGCTCTTGCAACCTATCTGGTAAAACCAGGGCGCTTTTGTTTTGGTTTTGGCAGTTACGAATAGAGACTGAAAGCTTCAGACCTGCCTTGTTCCAGGCAAATGTGTCTCCTTTCTCTATCCCCACTGCCTTGTCCTCCCAACCCAGGGTTTCAGGAACCCTGTTACTGGTCTAGATGGGAGGGGCGGTTGATTCAAGCCAGCCCAATGCTTAGCCTCTCTGGTTATAACACTAGTCATTTAGTGCTCTGCTTGAGTTTTTTCTTGTTTTCTTTAAACATAGGCACCTGCTTTTTAGGAGCCGAGTTGTTGCCTCATTCCGCATACATCACCAAACAGCCAACAGATGGTGATAATGTTCATTTTCTGCGCATAGCGTAATGTCCCTCAGCAGAAGGCCTGAAGAGAAATGGGGACCAGACAAGAATACAAAGTTGTTGTTTCTCTATTCTTACTGCTGCTTAAAGCATTATTTTATCAAATAGGTCTGTACAGTTTAAATACAGAATGTGTCATTGATTAATATAACTTGTTATTAAGAAATGAACTGGCTTGTGTGGGAGTATTGAAAGGTTCATTATAACAGAATTTCAGTTAAACGGTGTTCTTTATATAATCTGGTACCTGTTATCTGCTTTTATAATATATACCCTATCTACTCCCTTGATCTATTCACTTTCTTATGCATGTTGCGTAGGAATCTCTCTTTTTCTCCCATGTATATGAGATATATGTATATACACATGCAATATATGCATAGGTACTATAAAATAGATTAGACATGCATTGATTACAGTGGTATTTGGTTAACATGCATCTATTAAGGGAAAAAAATACTTGTAACTATAAATTATGGGTAAGCATTGATGGGACATTCTTGTCCAGTTGAAGTTAAGTGGAAAAATTCACAACCTGTGGCTACTCTGTAAGAAAATGTTGTGTAGGATGGTGAATATGATAATAGCAATAAGAGGCTGACAGGGAAAGAAAGTAGAAACTTTAAATAGAAAAATGCAATTACTCCTTTTATTTTAACAGAGGTTTTGTCTTTTCATGGTTCAGGGTTGACTTGCAATCTTTTTGCTGTGTGTATGTATGTTCCACAGCAATTGAGATCTAGTTCATCATAAAATGTTTGTTGTAGAACTACAACGAAAAATATTTACACATTAAAAAAAAGAGAAAATAAGTTCATAAAGGAAAGAGCATAATGCCTTTCCTAGGATCAGTCCACTCTGCGCACTGTTTTCGTACAGCCTTTGATGTCAGTTCCTTTACAGCTTGGTGTGCAGGATGCATCTGTCTTCTAACAAATGGGACAGAAGGGGTGTGCTGCTGCTACCAAAGTTTCACAGCATTTCTTCATAAGATTAAGAAAAAAAAGAAGAAACAAAAATCCTTAGATTTCATAGAACATAACACAGAAAAAAAACTTTCTTAAGGAAAACCTAAAGCAATTAAAAATTAATAAAAATATGGGCATCATTTATTTTGTGGAAATACAAGGAAAATTTTCAATCTGACATAATTTCTATTTTCATTCATTTGTTAAGGCTTTATTTACTGACTTTATTATAAGCACTGCTGAAGAAAAAGGAATGTGTAAATGTATGGGCCAGAAATCAAGGCCCTGAATATTCCCTCAGGCCTCATGAGCAAATATCTTTCAGTAATTTGTCTATATTGCAATTTAACAGCAACTTTTCCACTTGTGCTATTTAGACATCCCTTCCTAACCTTTATCGTGTTCTGGTGTTCTCCTCAAAGCTGTCTATGTTGAGTTTTCTACTCACAAATTTCTTTTCAATGTAGTGTCCAAATTGATTTTCCTTTCTTTGGGGCTTTTACTCGTACTAGGTTTGTGGAGAGGGATGCTGAGAAGCTGGAGAGCCAGAAAACCACAGTGGGAAACAATAGGGTTCCTTCTGAAGGACTTTTCCCTGGTTGTTCCTGGAAGCTTCAGGTATAACTGCAGTCAGAAAAGATTTAATAAGTGTGAAGTCAGCTTCATATCCTTCAATATTTTAGTCTCCTAGTCCTCAATTTCCCCTTGTAAAATAAGGCTCAGCTGTAGCCATGTCTGAAAGTCACAGACATATTACAAGAATAAATATAACCAGTATCTTGGAGGTTTCAGTTACCAGGTCTATGAGACATGAGTTTTGTAGAAAATTTCCACGTGGCAAACCTTTTAGCATAAAAAACATGAAAAGCCATAAGTGGTCAAAAAACTGTGCAGAGAGTGAGAAAGTATCTGTACACGTCCTGAGCATTTTTACTTTTTTGCTTGTATTTCCAAGAATTGATATTTGATCTCACAAACACTGCAAGATCTGATAGAAAATTATAGTTTTACACACATTTTATATTCTATTTTTCATCAGTTTCCTTTTTGGTAAGTTTCTAATAGATTGTGTTTTTAAATTATTATCATTAAATTTATTTGACTGTCTTGCATAATCTTGATGCTTTATGTCCCCACACACTGTAAAAGCCTTGAGTTCCACAAAACACATTGCACCAGTGTAAACCATAACATTAACAGGTTGGTTTACAAAGGAGAATGATTATGATCCATCATGGCAAATGTATCATGCTTGGCAGATAAGGATATTGAGCTGAAAGGGGACATAAGATCAAGAAAAAAAAAAAAAAGGGCATTTTTCAGGAAGCTCACTGATATTTCTGAGTTTTGAATTATCCTTAATAAATGACTGAGAAAAACCTGGTTTCCACTAATAATATTTTTATTTAAAAGTATATTATCAAAATAAATATGTTACTGACAGACTTCCTCTCTTCTTTGGAAAAAAAATCAAACCTTCCAAATAAAATATCCCTTTTTTTACAGGAAATTTAAAGAAAACATAAAAGAAAATTATTTTGTTTATTCCAAAGCACACATAATTTGATGATTAACAAAAAGGTGTTTAAAATTCTGATATTGACATGAGTAATGCTGCTTCATGTAATAAGTCATAGTTCTAGATGACATCCAGAATTCGGGAGACTTCTGAAGAAAAGGTGTACTCCAGTGATCTTCTAGGAGATCAGCTTAATCCAAATAGTAAAGTCAGGCAAGATTATGGATTCTTGCAAGGCAAGTGGAGGAAAGAACTGCTTTTCAATCAGTTCGAGAATATGCTGGTGAAATGCAAAAAACCCCACCTCTTATAAAGTATTTACAAAGGACTAAGGGTAAAAGGACACAAGTTAGAGATCGTAACTGTTCTAATTGTTTTTGAAGTATATTAGGAAAAAACAAGCAAACATATAATGCTAATCTACTAGTAGATTAAGCTGATGGATTTTTTTTTAATAAAGAGAAAACAGAAATATCCAATAAATGTTGGAAGGAAAACATAGAGAATTTATTCTTATCATATGGCAAGAAATTTACTTTTCCTTTAAAGAATAATAGAGGATGTGAATGTAGTTGCCAAAAAAAATGTATTTTAATAGGAAATCCATTTAACATGTACTCAGTTGTGTAAATCTTAGAAAATCAGGAAAAAAACTGGAATATAGAAAGAAACCTAATCTTCTACTAACATCTAAGGAAGGACAAACCTTTTGTTTTAAACATCCCTACACTTGTGGAGCCAATACTATGGCTGAGGCAAAACAGTAGAAGACATAATGTGGAGCAATAAAAACAAAATTAATGAGATTTTTAAAGGAGGATAGTATGTCAACCAACATGGTTTTCTGAAAAATGGATCTCGTCAAACTAATAATAGTTTATAATGTTTTATATTTCTACGTTTTTTGCTCAAATTTGCTTAACAACCTTTGGGCCTGTTACTGAGTTATCCATTGCATTTGACTGCAGGAATAAAATCTTACAAATCAAACACGGAATGTAATTGTAGTTAACTGATTACAACTTGGTTTATTGTTAAATGTAAAATATAATTGTGAACCTTATGACTTTTACAATTATGTCTGGGTTTGTCAGAGCTCAGGTAATAGTTGTTACTCGTTATATTTATAATATATATATCATTATATTTATATAATATGTATCATTATATTTATATAACATATATATCATTATATTTAATATTATATTGATGATAAATGGGTAAAAGTACAGGATCATTAGTTACAGAGTTTACTGGTGACAGAAAGACTGGGCAAAGGATAAATAGTGAAGATGACAGTGGCAACAACCAGTCTCTATGCACTGGCAAAATAGATAGAAATAAATGTATTTCAGTGCAGCCAGACATAGGGTCTATAGAATTGATGGTCATGCTTAATGAAAGAAAGCTCATTCCTGGGAATCGGTGATGGAAAACATATGAAAGCAGTGTTAGGATGTCAGCTGGAAAAGAGCTTGCAAAACCATGCGTAGGCTGCAAAAGCTGATGTTCCTCACAGCTCTACCAAGGAAGGAATGATAAGTAGTAATAATGAGTAGTGTTTTGGTGATGTAGCTTATATAATCTTAAAATATCACCATCTAAATAATTATTTTGCTTTATCCTCTGAGAGCCTTGACAGTATGGTCATTGTTATCTTTAAATCATTAGTGTCTTGGAGGAAATATGAAGTTTACATCACTCTAAGCATCTATTCTTTTTCCTGAAAAAGCCACTATATCTCATTCAGGGCCTAATGCCACGTGGACAAGACACATGCAGGTGTTTGTCTAGGCTGGACTGGCCATAAGCCTGAGACTTAAATATCTAATGAACCCCGTAATGGCAACATCTTCAGTCACTTGTCCAAGTCAAATGAAATCAGTGCCGAAGAAAAAAGAAAAAAAGCCCTATGATTCAATTTAAATGAACTTGCCAAAAACACTAAGGACATTTTATTTTTGCATGTGTTTTTCTTTTCTTTCCAAGGGTTAAAACGCTCTGAATCTGATTAATGAATTATATTAGCTGAACAATATTACATGCTGCAGACTAAATATTTATAAATGTTTCTTACCAAAACTTCCAATAAAAATAATAACTGTAAACTAAATATGAGAACATAACTTGCAGATAATAATGTGGAAAAGAATATTTATTTTCATTTTGTCTTCAGAATGTCCAGAGCCAAATTTGCAGATGTTCGGTGACTAAATCCAGTGTGGTCTTGTGAATATGGAACAAACAATTTGTCTGTTATTCAACACTTGATAGTGCAAATTAAAACTGGATTAGTCAAACAAACCACGTGATATTGTTTTGGATTCAATTGGAGTGAGCATAATGGTAATGGGTCTTAACCTAAAACCTTTGAAAGAAGAAGGCCACAAATTAGAAAAAAAAACAAAACAAAACAAAACAAAAGCAGAAGAAAGCTTGACTTGCTTCACCACACCTGGAATTTGAGATTTGTTCTTTACTTGATGAGAAGTTTATTTGCGGAAAAAGAATTTATAAAAAAAAGAAATAGGACCAGATGTATTTAAAAGAACGTGGTAGTCTTTAACTGAGGTACCATTACTTTAAAACAAATAACCCACCAAACAAAGAAGCAAACAAAAATAAACAAACAACAGCAAAAAACCCAAGCAAACAAAATGCCAAAACTGAATATACTAAATATTATTTGACTGTTTTCTAGGTGTTTTCTCTTAAATCACACATGACGTAACTAGCCACATATACTTAATTCTAGCTAGAAGTACCACAGCTGGATCCTTTTGTCACATTTAATTACCTTCATACCTACATTCCAGAAAAAGAATTGAAAATGTTGTCCCCTGCAGCTTTCAGTAAGCAGACCCTATTACATAAACATGTAACAAGTGTATTACATTTACTAATCTGTAATTATCTTTCCTCACCACAAAACCATTTGACATGTAATAAGTGTGTTCATGGGCAATTGCAGCTTTAAGGGGTGTGGCTGTGTCACTTTCTGCCTCATTTAGTCATCTCTGGTCACACAAGCACTTTCAATACACATTTGATGTTCACCACCTTGGTGAGTCCAAGCATCAAAGACAAGATACGTGTGCCCTGGACATTCGCATGGAAATTTTTCGGTACAAGAAATTCCTTTTTCTATTTCCTCCCTTTGGATTTCTAGTAAATAACTGTTGGGAAAGGATTTTGTGAGATTTGTCTACAAAAAATTGTCTACAAATATCTGAAGACTAAATGCAGCAAAATTGAACGCTGTCATGACTGTGCCAAAGAGCTCAGGAGAAGTGGGTATAGGGAACTGGAAAAGAGTTCAACTGGTGCCAAATATTTTGCGGAAAATGCTCCTCTTTTTAGATATTTGCCATTGCAAATGTGCTGGGGCATTGTCCTGTTGATAAATTTAAAGGAAATCAGGAAATGTTGGGAAAACCCATAATGGCCACAGAGCTTGCTTTGATTTTGCCTCTAAAAACACCATGTTCAGGGATGCCAAATGAACAGCTCTCTGGTGACATCTCTGCACTCCAGTGGAATCACTGATGGTAAAAGGACTGTCAGTGTCCCACTGCCGCAGGAGCTGCTCTGTTGTCTTAAAGTTCTTACATCTCTCCTCACTGCTTTAATGTGAGATGTGCTCATTGTAGCATTCTGGCCCTGAGAAATGAATGTGTGGGCTCACGAATCAGGCTTTGCTTCAGAGAAGGGAGAAACCTGCACTACCTTGTTGGTCATCAGAATCTGATCCTTTGGACCTGCTGGTTCAAGCACAGTTTTCTGAAACTATCATTTTTTATCTATTTTTTAAAGTAGTGTTGAAATGGTTTTCAATGGAATCTTTTACACGCTGGTGGTTCATTGATTTTTCCATCCAATTACAATAACCAAACAGGCAAGGAACAGTGGTTTAAGTGGAAATTCAGTTCCACTGGATTTCTCCTTAGCAGATGACCAGAGAGTGCTGAGCTCTTTGGTTACAAAAATGAGAGAACTTACAGAAACTGATCCCCAAATAGATATTAACTATGGTATGGAAGAGCTGCAACATTAAAACAAACCCCTGAGAGTCCAGAAAAGACTCACCTAATCTGTAGCACAAAAAGGAGGAGGGACAGATTTCTCATACTGTATCCAATTGTGATTAATGTAATGAGTCATAGAAATGGAAATATAACCAGTGTGTTTACTGATTTGAAGCCAGAATTATTATATGTTGGGTAAATTAAAATATTTCTGCCAGGATGTTAAATAAGACCTACCAGCTGGAGAGAGACGGGATAACAAGCAAATGGACAATTTGACTTGTTGGTTATCTGTGCAAAATGCTAATATTACAAACCAAATTTAAATACATTCTAGCAAAATTTCTAGGCTGTGCATGTTAAATATATATATGGTCTATAAATATATTTGATGCATTATTTTGTATACATATGTTTATTACACTTCTAACAGTATGGCTTATTTTATTTACCATGTTTTATGAATATGGGAATAGATCCCAGGGTCTACTTCTGGGTTTTGTGTAACTTCTTACATTCGACTTTGTAAACTCTTTACCAGCACACATAGCTTCTTCAACCTTATCCCCATTGTAATCAACAAATCTATTCTCGTACAGCAAAATCCAGGTTTTGCAGAAAATTGTTAACTTTCCTGGGCATTCAGTCCTGAGCCACTACATCCACACTGTAGTAGTGCTGCTTGAAGAAATGGTAATGATTAGAGAGAAGTAAAAAGATTTCTTTTTTCCCCAGCAATATTCTCCATCTTCTTTTCCCAATAGGGTCTTTTCTCTACAAGTTTTTTGTCAGTTTTTATCAGTAAATTTTATGTTATAGCAACTGTTTTTCTTATAGGTTCAAGTAGGAGTTCATCTGTGGGATGTTTTTGATTTAGATATTTTTATTTTATGTCCCATTGCAGAATTCCACCTTAAAGGCAATGGCCCAGAATCTGTCACAACCTGTTAAACAGTATTTATCACTGCTGTTCCTCACGCAGGTCAAATGATGGTATTCAAGTAGGAACGCTGCTCTAGGAACAGATCTTTTTATCCTAATTTTAATAAAACATTAACATAGTCTAATATTTGATTGTTAAAAACAACCTTTTATTTACCGAACAGTATCAGAGCTTTAAAAGCTTTTATGGAAGATGTTGGCAATGCAAATTCCAGTTGTAAGGACAAAGTAACTTTATTTACTTGTACAGGTGCTGTTTAGTTGTTCTGTAAAGTCATAGTTTCAGCAGACATTAAGAACCACCGTAAAAAGGATCTGTGAGAACCTGACTCTCCACACCCTTTATCAGAACACAGAGAATTTAGATGTCTTGTAGGAGTGTCTTCCAGCCATGTAATCTGAAATTGCACTATTTTGAGTATTTAAGGCTTCCAAAATGTGTTGCAACAAATTTTACTTATTCTGGCTAGAATATTCTTGCTGCTTTAACATGTATTGCAAGGGCTAAACTACAGTAGTGTTTCATTTACCAATATAACATTTTTTTAATTACAGTGAAGTTAAGACAGGCTGGTGAGAAGTAAAGCCCTATTTAAGCAGAAATATATGTATAGTAAATCATCCTTTTCATTTATTATTCATGTGGAATAGTAAATTATTCTATTACTAATTTGTGTTCAATTTATATTCTAAAAGACCACTGATGGGAGCAAAGGAGCAGCTACAGGAAGTAGGTCCTACCATTTCCTATGGTCATTTCTTTAACCAGAGTGCAGATTTAATTCAGGGGAAAATTCAACTCAGATATTATATTAAATCTTAAATCCAATTATACGTAAATTTTTGGCCCAGATTCAAACTTTGTCTAACTCCAGCGAAATCAGTCAACAATGAATTTGTTCTGCTTTAATAAATGCAGGAGGAACTGTTGCTGAAAAGGCAAACCAGCTGGAATCTGTTTATACCACTGAATCTTTAGAAGGAAGACAAAATAAAGCGTTGCAAGTGGCAGGCTGTAAGGCAGAATTCTAATTTAACTGCCCTTGAAACATCTCTGCCACAGGTATCATGTGGCGTTTGGTGCCCAATGTTCCTCCGAGGCACACCTTATCTCCATACCCAATTCCTTCAAGCTATTTGGTGGCCCAACCACTAAAGACATCTGTTCCTTAAACGGGAAGAACAACTTGATGATTTCAGACATATTTTTCTCTAAGTCTGGCCCTAGGCTTGGCTATGGGCTACGGCTTACTGATTCAAAAGCAATGCATCAAAATACTCTTCATGTCCCCAGATACTTCTCTGAGGCAGGCAACTTATTAAAAAGGTACTTTCAGGTTACATATGGGTGAACTTTCTGAAACGCTGAGCTACACAGAGGCACCAAAAACCACCCTGTAAGGGACATTTCACTCTGGCTATCACACTTCCATCGGAGATACTGCGCTAAACTCTCAGAATCTCAGACAAGTAGATAGCTCTAAGCATGTGAATAATCCAAATAAAATTAATTACAACAAGTCTATGTCTGAAGTAGCACAAATATTTAAATATTTTGATGAATCAGACGTTCATTTTCCTTTCTAAGTATAGAAAAACAGGACCTTTTTAGAACTCTAATAACAACAGCAAATTTTTGCATTTACTTCACTGGACTTTAAACACAACTCAAC
>JAVFHW010080196.1:0-10000 GCA_032159205.1 Eurystomus glaucurus suahelicus | reverse complement strand
TCCTTGCAGTAACTGAACATCTAGTTGACAACCACAAACACTTGTGCACAATTTAAAAAAAAAAAAAAAAAGTTACATATTTTTAAGCTGCAAATGCACAGCTGTGAAATTCAAGAAAAAGCTGTACAATTTTCACTTGCAAATTTATGGATTCATGAAGTAACATCATTGTGGTTGGCGGATGATATGATTGCTGGCTCTTTTCCTATTCACCCTGTCTTTTCATACCTTTCTGCTGTTCTCAGGATCAAAACCACATTTTTATCCTTGATTTATTTACGACTAGCTAATCTTTAATTCTCCTACAAAAATTACAATGTAAAGGATAATATTTTAATGATAAAATATTTCGATCTCATATTGCATCCACTCTTTAAGTACATTTGCAACTTGTTTTTTAAATATAGTAATTCACATTTTGCTCTTGATAGGGTGACAGGCAAACCTCTTTTCTTCCAAGAATTATTCTCTCTTGAAAAATAAAAGCTATATGGTCTGAAAATTAGCATGGTTCATTTTTGTTTTCTGTACAAATGTTCTAAGCATGGTATTGTCTATGATAGTTGTACCTTTTATATGATATCTGAGATTTTAAGATTTTAATATAATTTGTGCTATGAAAGGTCCTAAAGCAGTGCTAATCCTTGCTTATATCATTTTTTTTTTTCATTCCCAGTTAGAAATAAAGAAGGTGAAAACTAGAATGTAAATGTTAACGCCCTGTAAAATTTTGACAGTATCTGGAATCGTCAGAACCATCACTTCTAAAGCATTTCATTTGTACTCACCTTTACTTAAGTTCAGTGCCACTGTCTCAATTTAGACCAGTTCAGGCTCTGGCTCACAGTTAAGTCTCCTTGCAAAGAGTCTAGCAGGAAAAGTTCAGAGAGGTCCTGAAAATATCTATAATTGGTACATCCGCAGAGTCAGGGTGACACTGCTGTGAAAATCATGGGCAGTGACATTCAGCCCTTGACCTGAATAGTGTTTCCCAGTTCTGAGATGATAGGACTCAAGGTATATTCCCCTTTACTGTTATAGCTTCCTGTAGCAGAGATATATAAAACATTCACAAATATTAAGGCCGATGTGGCAATTGACATTTGTGCTGCACCTCACAGTACTGGTCCTCTTTTTTTTTTCCACTACTTATCTCTGTGGTGCTTTTTCGTGAGAAATGTGGACAGTGTTGTCCACATGGAGAGAGGAGGAAGGTGCTGTGGTTCGGGTGCCAGGGCGGGCCATACATCAGAACCACATCCCTTCTGCAAAACCTTGTGCATGACATTGGCAGGTAGCATGATTCCTCGTACCATAACCCACCATGGCCAAAACAAAGCATATACATTCAACCCAATGAGCCACTTAGACGTGCCAAAAAAGAGGCCATAAAAGAGCCAAAAATGAGGCGTGTAAGCTTAACAGAAAGCCTTGATATGTCTCCTTACCAAAAGAGGTAAAACACATTTTAATGGGGCTGGAGTAGAGAAGAAAGGTCCCTTTTGGTGAAGCGCGGCATAATATTTTTTTAATTATTTTTTTTTTAATATAGCACTTTCTCTAATGTGACCTGTGCATGTTAAAGGCCATAGCTAATTTAGCTATCCTTGTTGTTTTCCATGGGCAGTTACATAGCATACAAGGTATGCTACATAAAAAGGTTACCCTGGGTTCCTTCACTGCTGGATATAAATGTACATTATAATGCACTGAATAGGCTAATTAGGAATTAAACATTCCTTTAAAATCATTTTAAACTCAAATTATGCTGACAACCGAATTTTTTTTAGCTCTTTCTCTAATAGTTGTGTTAGACATTGAAGAGCTGTGCTCCAAGTCTTGACACATTGTTCTGACTTATGCTCAATAGCAAAGCATGGCTCTAGGGAATAGTTTTGAACCAAAGTACCTGCTTGTGACAGGTGAACTCCAGTTCTCCTGGTTTTTAACTACAAGACCAGTATTCTTTTCCAGAGTTTTTGAACCCTTCCCCCGCCTTTTTCCCTGTAAAATCTGCAGACCCCCCAGGAGTTTAGAGCGGTAATAGAAAAGGTGACAACCTTACATCTAGCGCATTCCCTTCCTGCACTTTGCTAGATGTGAATTAACCGGCAAAATTATCAAAAGAATTTTGAGCAGTGGGGCTAAGTGAGCATCAGATGAAAAGCAGAGGTTAAACGGGTAAATAAAAACTGATTTTGCGGCCATTTCCAGCAATCCTATATGTAATATTTCAGATGAAGATTAAAAGCACCAGCTGAAGAGAAAATATTTTCAGTGTCAGGGAAGTTAAAACATGTCAGCAGCGTCTTCTTCTGTGTATATTGTCGCACATGCAAGAAAGGATGGATTGAATTCATATCTGAAACAAGACAAGATTTTCCATCTGACCTCATTATGTGTTTCTCTGGAGTGCATCCCCAGTTTTCTGCCTGAACTAAAATGCGTGCGGAGAAAAGCGAATACAAAGCAGCTCTGCATTGCTGTTACCAAATCATTTTAATAAGACGGAGGTATTTATTGTTTTGCCACAGTCATATCTTAATTCTAAGAGTCATTAGCACACACTAGATCCCTTTGTTAAAGCAATCCTTGTAAGCGGAGGCGTGAACTAATGAGGGGCTTTATGCGTTCCAGCGCAGTTGGCAGCAGAGATGAAGTAGCATTACAGTATATCAGAGAGATTTATACTGAGAATTCTTAATAGAAAGATTTTTGGGAACTCGGCCGTCATCTCCTTATAAATAATTAAAATTAACAAATTATCATTGTTATAATTCAGGCAGTTTTGCTTTCTGTCAGCATCCACATTATAGTCAAGGTTATATTTCCTTTGTTGTAATTTGCAGGATTTTTCGTCGTCTCAGAATATTTGCCCTTTGTACCTGCAGCCTCTTCAGACGTCGAAGCCCATTGTAGATGCTGCTCTTGAAGTGGCAGGATTTTTAAAGACTTAAACCTGTTCCAGCTTTGCATAGTGGTGATGTCATCGAGTTCAGTATTTTTAAAAAATTCATGTTTTAGGGTAGCACGGAAACACTTTCTGCTCCCACTGCTGCGATACCACATTAATGCTCCCTTACCTTCACTTCACAGAACATAAACAAAATGTTGAAATGATCCATTTCCAAACTGTACATATCTTCGTCTATCGCTCTATATTAAAATTACATTTTAAAGCTGTGTAATTTCGCTTGCTTCAAATGTGCTGCTACGATTAACATTGAAGTCAGATTAGAAAGGAGTCATCAAATGGTAATTCTCCAGCAATCATGGCACACTGTAACTTGTTCATGAATTTTATTTTTTTCTAACTATTTAATTGAAATTACTAAGTGTGACTAATAAGACTGGAGAGAGTTTTCAAAACCACCTGGCTGATTTGTGGGACTCCACAGGTAAGGTCTTCAGGTAACCCAACCCACTTTTCCCAAAATTTATCAGCCAGAAGGGTATGTCAGAAAAAGTAAGTAACATGATCCCTTCCAACCTCTTATCCTGAACTAGTTAAGGTTTGTACTGGTTAACTAGCCCAGTTAAAAACATCATTATCCCTAATAAAATAGTTATGCCTGAATGCCATGTCCAATCGTCCTAGGAGCCTCAATGACTTACAGTGGCTCTGGCTTCCTGGTGCTCAGCGCATTTTTTAAATTTTAAAATTGTATTCATATTAAAAGGTTATTAACAAAGACTATTAGCGAAAATAATATCCAGTGCCAAGCTACAGCGAGCCAATAAATTGCTATTTAAAACCAAAGAAAATGGGGAAAGACATTTCAGAGGGGGGTGGAGAGGAAAAGTTTCACCGTGACAAATTAGACTGCCAAATAAGACCTATAGGTGCCTTCACTGGAAGGCACTCAACAAGATATCAACAGGCCCCATGAATTGTTAGATTTCAGATAGAGGAAATGGGAAAGGTCATTTTGGGCTGAAAACGATCAAGTATTTAAGCATTTGAGAATGGAGAAAAATAGGCTTGTTTAATTAAATAACTAATTGGTCCCTGAACATTGAGGGGGGAAAAGGTCATAAACCAAACCATGACCATACTACACGTGTGAAGAGTCTGTATCTTGCTCTTTGATCATGATCTGTGATCAGAATTTTTGCAGGAAGCCATAACCTGGGAGCTGTTCTTCAGACGATAATATTTCTTTTCCTTCTTACATTAGGCAGGAAGGTCTTAATTATCAGAAAACTGAGGAAAATTGATTTTCTTGCTTTTCCTCTATGCTTTTCATTAAAAAATAATAATTATGAGAAATCTTGCTGCTGTTTTACTAGAAAGACTTGTTAGTTCCTCTGAAGAGCAACTTCATGCTGAAGTTTTGAATAAGTGTAAAAGGACCTAAGGTACCTAATGGAGCTATGTTAAATAAAAAGGGTCAGAAATCTCATTCTTTGTCTTGAAGGTCCAGCTAGTGAACAGCTGAAGAGACTGAAGCACAAATTGCTTAGGTCCCATGTGCAGAGCTGCTATATTGTTTAACACTTATAACCTCTTAACTTGGTTTTAAGCGCTGGAGGTGTATTAAAGCATTTTCCATAGGACGCAAATCAAGTGTGTATTTTGTTGCCAGAAATTCCTTTTTCTTTTTTTTGACACAATTCCCACTTCGTCAGTTTACAACATCTGAGAAGGTGTGTGATTAGGTTGGTGGCCATGAATTTGTAAAGTCTGAGGTAAAGAAGAGTCACAGAGTCATAGAATGGTTTGAGTGGTAAGGGACCTTTAAAGCTCATCTAGTTCATCCCCCCTGCACTGAGCAAGGATGTCTACAACTTGAGTAGGTTGCTCAGAGCAGAATCCAACCTGACCTTGGATGTTGCCAGGTATGGGGCATCTACCACCTCTCTGGGCAACTTGGGCCTTTGTTTCATCACCCTCAGCATAAAAAATTTCTTCCTTTTATGTGAATTAAAGTTTCATCAGAGCAATTCCAAAGTGAAGGGACTTTTTAACTCTAGATAAGAATAGGATTTTTTTTTCAGGTTTCAGAATGAATCGCAATGCAGTGTCTCACACTTTCCTCCTTTGAAGACTGTTGGGATTTGGATTTTTACTTCTGTTTTACAATTAACTTCATCTCATGCAAATGACTGAACTCCTGGCACATAAGTTATTTCTGGATTAGCATTGCTGTGTCTGATAAAATTGACACAGAAGAGACTCATCAATAATTGTAAGCAAGCAAATGTGATGTTTTCTCCCACATTTATGACATCACTCTTTGCATGAGTTGCAGCTGAGGCACTGGGTGTTAAATCAGTGAATTTTTCATCCTGAATGCATAAAATAATCCTTTTTATGAAACTAATCTAAGTAATCAGCTCAGAAGTTTAGCAGCATATAGAGTCATCTCTGTTGCTGAGGGTCTGTCAGCTCTTTAAAACCTTTTTTCGTTCTATCCACAGACTGTATAACCTGAAAGCTAAAAAATGCCTTTGGGCAAAAGCATGGTGGAGAAAAAAAAAAAAAGAAGAAAAGTCATTTCAGAGTCAATCTTTCTGGTATGTTTCACCAGTGCTTATGTGTCTCAACAGTATGTGATCTTAAAGTTCATACTGTTTGTGGTAAGGTCTCAGTAGAGGTAGGTAAGGTGTGGATAGAGAAGCAAGCATAAATTTGAAATGTTCCTGCCTTTTTTCCTGTTTAGGCTAGAGCTTTAACTTCATCATATGCCAGCCTTTTTGTATTTATAGCTGTTGGCTAGATTGACGTTGTACAAGAAACCTTCTTCCCACTTCTTCTAGGGGCAAGCAGGTTAAATTAGATGCATCAAAATGCATTGCTGCTCTACTCAGACCTGGGGTACTGCAGCAAAACAATGGCACGAGGGGAGTGAATGCTTATCAAGAGAAAGTTTACTTTCAGTGTTAAGAATTAATTTAGCTGAATTGGTGCAGCGAAAGTGGTAAACACAATCCCCCTCACTGTTGTTTGTCAGGGTGTATTATATCACCCTGGATTGCTTTGTCAATAATCTGCCTGGCCTGCAAGCTAGAAATCTAAGATTGCCAGGATGAGTGACAGGCTGGAGATAGCTGATAATTCTAAGGAATTGGAGGTGTAAAATCTTTAAGGACCATGTCTACAGTATAAATGCCAGGGTATCTCCACATCACTCTGTACTTACAAAGGCAACAGCATTGTTAATGGCAGCCTGTCTGTCCATCAAGTTTGCTACAGGAGGATTTATCCCTCTTTCACTCCTTATCTTCCGTTGCTGTGTTTATTTCTAAACCAGCTGCAGAATAAATTGCCTCTTGTCTTCACCTCCTACACTGAGTACAATGATATGTTCTGTAAAGCCTTAAACCATGGTGTTTTTCAAGCGTTTCTTTTTCAGAACAGCAACTTCTAATTTTGTTTGTGTATGAGTACACTCAGGCCTTTCCATTTTAGGCACTGTAAACACAAGTTGTTTGGTTTTTCCAACCCCTTTTTACTTTACTACTTTCAAGATTCATAAATCTGTTCTGTATTGCTGAGGTGTTTGAAATACAGGAGGGAAGACATAATAGAACTGGTTCAGCTGATTAATATGATGTGGATGTAATACGGCAAAAACAATTCTTTTGTACGACATGAAATATATTCCGAAAAGTGACTGTAAAGATATCCTGACATCTCATGTTTGTTGTGTCTCGGTGACTTCCTTCTCAAGCAGGTACTTTGTAAATAAAACAAGTGTTTTCCTAGATGTCAGCCTCGCAAATAGAATCTGAAAGTCAAGTTGTGTAGCTGGTGGACATGTAGTCGTATTAAAGGTTCCAGATATGATTAATTAGTCCATTGATTATGGCACAAGAGACAAGTATTAACATGGCCTCTCTTGCTTCTGCAATAAAAAGTGCTGAAAAGTATTTTATAATCATAAGGCTACTGAGGTTTATTAAGTAAGACGTCATTTGCAAAATCACTTTTTATAACAGCAGTTAGTGTGAACACTGCCTTGGAGAGAGTCCAGATTGCCTTAACATCTAACTACCGTAAGAAAAAATAATTATTTAAAAAGGTAACTAATTGGAAATGCCTGGTTACGGTTTTTTACCTGCTTTTATATATTTCCAGACATATGAAGTTTTTTATCTGTGCTCCTAATCCAGATCAAAATTAGAAATTGAAGTACCAGAACATGAAGAGGATGACATTGTAAAAAAAATTCGGTCTCATCAGAAGGAATAATTACATCATGAACATTTTGATTAGCAGATATCATGGATATGCTGTAAATTACAGTGGTTTGTTTACTCACTTAAAACCTTTAAAAGAGTAAATAATAGTCGCAGAAAAAAAACAGAACTTTGCATTTTAGTGCATTGTAGTGGCAATTTTCAATTATATTTGTTTGTTAAATCTATTTGGCTAAGCTATGCTAAGTGATCATGAATGATATCTCTGTTTCATCTTAACACTCATGCTTCCATGAACACCTGCATATATTCTTCGGCTGTATTTTCTCATCAAATGAAAAATGGGATCTGTCAATAAATCCCTTATTTACTGTTCCTAGAATGAGAACAAAATAGTTACTTGATAATTACTGAATGTTGAGATCAAAATCCGATTAGCCAGACATGCATGTAGAGGTCGGTCTTTTATTTCTTTTGAAATTCGTTACTGGACTCTGTGGTCAGAATTTATTTCTGAGAAAACAGTCATGTATTTATGGGATGCAGAGTGGGGCAGCGGTTAGATGAACCATTTGACGCAGGGCAAGCTGTCACAGCGGCCAAAAAATTTAGTCCTGTCCTCCCACTGCTCCTCATTTCTACCTCCACGCCATGTGGGTTCTTTCACAGGTATTTTGCAGTCTTGTAGTGAACTGGATTGAAGAATTGCATTAATTAACCTGGTAGTGGTTGTCATTATTGTTAATTTTTATTATTATTATTGCATAATAATATAATTTTTAAAATAATATTAAAAAAAAAAAAAAAAAACAACTGATGTGGTGGTTGTTATTTTTCTCTTTGTTTTCACATAGCATAATTCACTGACCTAATAACCACTTCAGCAAGTGGCCACAAAAGCCCGTGTACTGGCCAAAGGGAATGGGTTATGAAAGGGTGATAGATCATGTGGAAAGAGAGTCAAAGAGAAAGCTGCTTCTTTTAATGTTGGTCTCAGTTTGTGCTAGTTTAAACTGTTTATTGAACTGTATTCTAAAATGCTGATATCCTACTCATTTATTCTAATTATAACACTGAATGGTTCCACAGTAGCTAGAGCAGGAAGAGTTATTTTTAATACTTACATTTCCTGGAGACATGAAAGACGTTCAACACAAGGATGCTGTACCTGAAGGCGTATATCAGCCTATGCGCCAGTGTTTGATTTCATGCCAATCAATCATTAGTCAATGGCTGTGGTATGATCTATTGACGACATCATCACTGATGACCTCACGACAGCAACCAAGTAGCACAATTTAGTTTAACAATTATTGAAAAGCATTTTGAAAGATAAGGTGCTGAATTTGTGAATCGCACCCAAAGTGCGATACATACCGATTCAGAAAAAGATTTATTTACCACAGTCCAACTATTCATGTACAATATTAACAATTGCTTTGTAAGAGTGCATCTCTTTCAGAATTCAGGCTGGAATAAAACACAGCAGTAACCTCATTAGCAGGGGAAGTATTTGTATTTAGGATGTATTTATACCTATTGATTTACAGTTGTATGTTTATGAAAATTTACATTCATATATATAACTAAAAAAAAAAAAAGAAAATGAGCCAATGTCCTCCTGGGCTGCATCCCCAACAGCGTGGACAGCAGGGTGGGGAGGGGATCCTGCCCCTGTGCTGCGCTCTGGGAGACCCCCTCCAGTGCTGGGGCAGCTCTGGAGTCCTCAGCACAGCAGAGACATGGACCTGGTGGAGCGGGGCCACAGGAGGCCCCAGCAATGATGGGAGGGCTGGAAGCCCTCTGCTGGGAGGCCAGGCTGGGAGAGTTGGGCTTGTTCAGCCTGGAGAGGAGAAGGCTCCAGGGAGACCTTCTTGGGGCCTTTCAGTCTCTGAAGGGACTGTGCAGGAAAGCTGGGGAGCGACTTTTCATGGAGGCTTGTAGTGATAGCATGAGTGGTAACGGGTTCAGACTGGAAGAGAGCAGATTTAGGTTAGATGTAAGAAAAAACTTCTTTACTATGAGGGTGGTGAGACACTGACACATGTTGCCCAAGCAAGTTATGGATGCTCTATTGCTGGATGCGTTCATAACAGTTTGGATGGGCCCTTGTGCGACCTGGTCTAGTGGGAGGTTTTCCTGTCCATGGCAGGGGGGTGTGAACTAGATGATCTTTAAAGTCCATTCCATCCCAAACCACTTTGTGATTCCATGATCTAAAGCATTTAACATCCTTTCATTCAAGGTCATAGGCAAAGTTAGCAATAATTTTTTTTTCTATGTATCTTATTTTAAATCTACCATTGAAAAGCCAACAGCTAATTTTTTGATACCCTCTCTTTTATGCAGAATAATTTCCGAATTTTTTTTGTAACTAGCATTTTTCCTTTTCTTGCATGGGGTTTCCTGTACCAATGTGACTATTTCCTAGTGAGCTGAGCTTGGACTTAGGAAACCATTCAGCAGTATCAGTTGCTTACCACTCTGTATTACAACTTTTTCTTGTTATTTCCTCTCCTTGGCTATTGCATTTACCCTTCATCTGTCTCTCTGCAGAGGATCCTGCATTGTGCAGCATGTGATACTCTTTTTCTTTAGAGGATGTATTTGTTACCTCTGTTGTGTGCCAGGACCTCTTCTTGGTGTTGTGCCGATGATTGTAAGTCACATTCTCAGATACAAAAATGTCTTGTCTTCAGATCACGTTCCTGCCTTTTCTCTCCACGTATGATGCACCATGTAAGACAGGAGGTGAACTATTCACAAGAATTTCTGAAGTTAAACGTAAGAGCTTCCCAAAAGTTTATAAATCCTTGACTTGAAATGTAGGACTCATGACCATGTCACTTACAAATAA
>JAVFHW010080195.1:115541-127871 GCA_032159205.1 Eurystomus glaucurus suahelicus | reverse complement strand
CCCTACTCCTGCTGGTCACACCGTTTCTGATACAGGCCAGGATGCCGTTGGCCTTCTTGGCCACCTGGGCACACTGCTGGCTCATGTTCAGCCGGCTGTCCACCAGCACCCCCAGATCCTTTTCTGCCAGGCAGCTCTCCAGCCACTCCTCCCCAAGCCTGTAGCGTTGCTGGGGGTTGTTGTGACCAAAGTGCATGACCCGGCACTTGGCTTTGTTAAACCTCATACAATTGACCTCAGCCCATCACTCCAGCCTGTCCAGATCCCGCTGCAGAGCCTTCCTACCCTCAAGCAGATCGACACTTGTGCTTAATTTTGTGTCGTCTGCAAATTTACTGAGGGTGCATTCAATTCCCTCGTCCAGGTCATTGATGAAGATATTAAACAAGACTGGTCCCAAAACTGAGCCCTGGGGGACCCCGCTTGTGACCGGTCGCCAACTGGATTTCACTCCGTTCACCACCACCCTCTGGGCTCGGCCATCCAGCCAGTTTTTAACCCAGCGACGAGTCCTCCTGTCTATGCCATGAGCTGCCAGCTTCTCCAGCAGAATGCTGTGGGAAACAGTGTCAAATGCCTTACTGAAGTCCAGATAGACAACATCCACCGCTTTTCCCTTATCCACTAGGCGGGTCACCTGATCATAGAAGGAGATCAGGTTGGTTAAACAGGACTTGCCCTTCATGAACCCATGTTGGCTGGGCCTTATCCCCCCATTGTCCTGCACTTGCCGTGTGATCACCCCCAAGATGAACTGTTCCATAACCTTTCCCGGGACCGAGGTCAGGCTGACAGGCCTGTAGTTCCCCGGATCATCCTTCCTGCCCTTCTTGTAGATGGGTGTCACATTGGCAAGTCTCCAGTCATCTGGGACCTCCCCAGTTGACCAGGATTGCTGATAAATGATGGAGAGCGGCTTGGCAAGTTCCTCTGCCAGCTCCTTCAGCACTCTCGGGTGGATCCCATCTGGCCTCATAGATTTGTGGGTTTCCAGTTGGCTTAGAAGGTGGTTAACTACCACTTCCTGGATTATGACGGGATTATTCTGGTCTCCATTCCTATCTTCCAGTTCAGGGGATTGCATACCATGAGGATAACCAGACTGACTATTAAAGACTGAGGCAAAGAAGGCATTAAGCACCTCAGCCTTTTCCTCATCCTTGGTAACGATGTTCCCCCTTGCATCCAGTAAAGGATGGAGATTCTCCCTAGTTCTTTTCTTGTTGTTAATATATTTGTAAAAACTCTTTTTGTTGTCTCTTGCAGCGGTGGCCAGGCTGAGTTCAAGCTGAGCTTTTGCCCCTCTAATGTTCTTTCTACATAACCTAACTAAATCCCTATACTCTTCTTGAGTAGCCTGCCCCTTCTTCCAAAGGTGGTAGACTCTCCTCTTTCTCCTAAGTTCTGCCAGAAGCTCCCTATTTAGCCAGGCCGGTCGTTTTCCCCGCCGGTTCGTCTTACGATACATGGGGACAGCCTGCTCCTGGGCCTTTAAGAGCTCCTTTTTGAAGAAAGTCCAGCCTTCCTGGACCCCCTTGCCCTCTAGGACTGTACTCCAAGGGACTTTCTCAACCAGTGCTCTGAGCAGGTTGAAGTCTGCCCTTCGGAAGTCCATGGCAATAGTCTTGCTGCTCGCCCTCCTTACTTGGGCAAGGATTGAAAATTTTATCATTTCATGGTCACTTACAATTACACATATTTGCATAATTTTTTTAAAAAGAGAAAAGTGCTGATTTAAAACATTGGAAAACACTGCAGACAGCAAGACAGATAAGAAGCTCAAAAACAGGCTTTGTGCTGTGGAGCCTCTGTGCATGAGTCTTCTTCAAAACAACAAAGACCTGTCTCTCTGTGTGCAACAAAGATGACAGTTTGCATACCTGTTAAGCTAAAAACAATCTAGTAACTGTGTTGGAGAGATAATTATATGGTAATTGTTTTTGCTGCCCCTGAGACAAATGTCATCTGCAAGAAAACATGTACAAAACTAGTGCTTCTAAAGCTAGGAAGGCTGTACTAAAATTTAGAAAATTCACCATTGAGATGCAGCATGCAGTTGCCTCCCCATTACCCTTACAAGTGTATTTGTATTTTTTTAAATATATAATGAAGGAAATATTTTAAAAGACATAATCTGGGATTGCTTTTCAATTGTTGTGCTACAGTGCATCCCAACTACTGCACTTTGCAGGATGCTTCCAGAACTGTTAAACCCTTGACATTCAGAGTGTTGGATCTTTCTGAGGAACAGGAAAGGAGAATGGTGCTCTTTTCACTTATGAGCATATTAGAGGAGATGAAAAACCAAAACTGCAAGAAAAAAAAATACCAAAAATGTGGGCTGAAGCATTCCACTCCTGTCTGCCCACCCACACCACTCTAAATCCTTGCTTCAGCAACTCACCCAGCTGTGCTAAGTCATCTGCATGTCTATACAGTGCACAGAGCCACCACCAGCAAGATCTAGAGGACATATGAAAAGCAAGTGGCAGGCTAGAGTGGCAGCTGGTGACACGGCTAAATTGGAAGCTTGACATTATAGGCAAAGTGCTTTTTCATCATTACAGTTTCATAATTTGTATACCAAGTTTTTTTAGGGATTGTTCTAGAAGTAGGGGTAAGTGTGTAGGGGGGCTGTAATTTGTTTATTCTGGAGTTGGTTTGTTCATTTGTTTTTAATTTTTAGTGATCTACTATTGCATTATGTTCGTCTCCTCATATTTCAGGACAGCTAGGTATTCACAGACTACGGGATGCATGCATGTACCAGTAATGGCTATGTTTTCCTCTCACAAAAAAGTGAAACATTGCCAAAGAGGTGTGGATGGAGCATACATATCATTTTTGTCAACGTATGGTAGCCATTGATACGGTCTCACATTTTCTTAGAGGGAACTTCTTTCTGATTTCAAATCATCCATGTTCCTTTGAGGAGCAGAGTCCTTGAGGGAACCGGATTTGTGTTCTAATTTTTTTTTTTTTTCCTGAAATGAGATCTCTTCAGAGGTTTTTTGTTGCTCTTTTGAGCTATTTTTGTGCCTTGCTTTCACCACCCTGTCAGGAAGTGTGCAATGCTGGTAAGCTGTGGATTCAGTTGCTATAGGGATAATGCTATAGGGAAGCAGAAATATACAGCATTAAACTTTACATTCTGGCCAGCAACCGAGTACAAGTACTATGTTTGAACAAAATATAGAGGAAATATTTGAATAATAAAATGAAGAATTTTATGGTCAAGGGACAATAATATCCTCCATTATTTTATTTATGGCACAAAATTATACAAAATAGAAAATTACATATAACAAGATTACCTATGATATGTTATGGCTATTGTTTGTTGCTGAAGCAAGAGAAAAAGTGTATCTTGTGAGTACTTTGAACAGAACATCAGAAGTAATGGTCAGGATTCTGTTTGCTAAATGTAAGCATGTAGATACACCTGGGTAGAGCATTTGGCCTTCAGCTGCTGTTTCAAAAGAGCTTAGGACTCTCATAAGTCTTCCGTCATATCCCCAAGCCTCATGTGGATTTCTCAGTATTCTCTAGCTTCCAAATAGCACTAGCCACTTAGGTTTAGGAAATTAAATCATACCCCTATATGGTAGCGGGATGCCCCATAAAATGAGCTGCTGTAGTTTCATTATTATGTTAGATTCAGTTAGAGTTCTCAGTGCAAGGATGGAACAAACCCTTAATGCAAGGACATACCTTTATAGTTTGCAAAGGGTAAAGTGTTTCTCTATTTAATTGTTATGGTTTAGATCAATAAAACTTTCTACTTTTAGGGGTGGATTTGCTATTTAAAAATTGTCATCCAATTTGCCTTAATAGGATGCTTTTGCAGCATTCCATTGTTCTCTTTGTTTAAATATAATTAATTTCCTTCCAATCTTAATTTCTTCAGACTCCATTTTTACCTTCCAGCCTGAAGATAGGCTATTTTTCCTCTACGGTCTAGTTTTCTACTGCCTGAATGCAAGGCCGCTGTCATTTAGAGACCTCCTCCATTGCTCAGCATCTTTCAGTTCCAATACAAAACAAATTAAAGAACTATATCCAGAAATCTCCAGTAGTTTGGATAACCTGGTGTGGTCAATACAGGCCAACATGAATTTGAGATGTCCTGCAATATCTGAGATACTCATATAATGTTGATAAATGTGACAGTTCCTCCTGGAATAGTAGTTGGAGTCCAGATGAGATACCATAAGGAGTTTCAAGTGGCACTAAAAATCTGTCTGGTCTCAGTTGGCCTAACTAATTAGGTAAATTAATTGAGCCTCTGATCTGCATTGAGTATATACTCATCTTACATATAGACACCTAAATTCAGGTGTCTGAATTCACAGAGCTCAATCCTTCCTTTACAGCTATAGAATAATTTATTTGATTTGACACCACATTTGCATAAATATAGGAAGTTTTAGGTTTGTTAGCGTTGAGTATGGCATTTTAAACACGACATTTTCTATGTTTAATATAAGAATGCTCTTTGTTTAGTTTAGGAAGCCACATTGGATATAAGCAATTTTTCCAATTCCCTCATAAAAATCCTTTAGGACATTTATTAACTCCTTATAAGGTTCAAGAAATGCTTCTGTTTTGATTCGGATTTAATGTAGTAACATAGAGACATATTGGTTACGTAGTTTATAAAAGGAAATTATTTTTCATTATTCTTTTAAAATGTTGCCTGAAGTTTTCTATTATAAATTTCAGGGTTTGGTGTGTAATCAATGGTGACACAAACTTGTTGTTGCTTATGCAGAAACTGTGCTTACTTATCTGAGAGCTCAGTTTGGCTTTGGTAAACGTCTTTGAGCCTGGAAAGCCATTTTATGAACACTGCATGACGCTGTAAAGTGCTTGACAAGAAGCAAGGAAGAAAGAGAAGAATATATTAAATTAAACCATACTTGAACTTCCTAAATACAAACATTACAGAACTTGAAGTGGTATCTGAAATTTCCAGTATTGCAAATCTTTTGTTATATTTCTCTGGGAGCTGTGAATTTGAGAGTTCTTATTTCCTGAACTGTCTGACTTTGCCATGCGTATGCTGTGAAGAGCACCCTGTTAAGGGTCCTTTGCAAAACTAGGGGATTCAAGATTATCCAGTTTTCCCTTGGACACACTGTCAAAGTTGTATACGAAGGCCTTACTATCCTTTCTCCACCTAAAAATACGCTATGAAAAAATAAGAGATATTTTGGCAGTGGCTCTTGAGAAACTCAAAAGCTGGAGTATAGAAGAATCAATTTAATCCTTGTTTTTCAAAACCCCTTAAAACAGGAAAGTATTTTGCAGTGAGATTTAGCTCCTAAGACACATAAAATTAGAGTGTCTCCAGGTGAGTTATATGTGTAAGAACCTATCACAGTTAATGGAGGTCCATGCCTTTCCAGTTGTCTGAACACTGGTATTCTAATGGCATAGATCCTGGAATACCTTTTCTGGTCTTCATAAAGTGTTCAGAGAACACTCTTCTGCAGTTCCTCTGTCTTATCTAATAGTTTCACACAGATCTCTCAGATATGCCATGGCATGTCAGATGGCACTAAATGTCTCTGTTGATGCAATTCAGTGCAGCACCTCATCATTAGAGTCATGCATGTGTAGGTTTGTGGGAGGGATAGAGCTCCAGTTCCAGTTCAGCTGACTATTTCAGCTGGATCACTATTGATTAACATATGAGCTTAGGCACTTACTCAAGGATCCCATTACCTAAACTTGAGCTTTCAGTGGTCTCTGTGAGAATCTTTCCCCTTGATCTCAAGCTGCCCCTCTCACATACCTCTGGAAAGGCAAATGGAGGATGTCTGGACACATAACATAAAATGAGGTGTCTATCTCAGAATGAATCTCACTTCTTGTATCTAAAGAAATTCAAGAAGCATCTGGATGATGCTCTTAGTCACATGATTTAGTTCTAGGTAGTCCTGCCTAAGCAGGCTTAACGATCCTTATGAGTCCCTTCCAACTCAATAGGTCTTTAAATCCCAGAGAGTCAAGGCACTAGTGATGTTGCAAGCCATTGGGTTCTCCTGGTCTGGAAAAACAACAAGTAACAACAACCAAGAAAACTAGACCAACAGGGCAAGCCACATGATGGAAAGGATTTAAAGTGCTGCCTCTTCTCTTATCTCTCTAAAGATTAGGCAATTTTGGATCTAAACTTCTCAACCGCAGTCCAATTTGCTTTAAGTCCAACACACTTTAGCGATGTTAAGTAGAAGAGGTTACATTAATTCATAGACCTTGGCCACTGTAGGGCAGAGCAAACATGTTCAGCTCTGTAAAAATAATTTTCAACTCATTTAAAAACCTAACTTTTATTAGGTTCTAAGAGGCAGGAATGAAATGAAACAGACATTTCAGACAAGACAGACAGAAGCAAGAGAAAGGGGAAGAACCTTTGTGTATGCTGCCCAACAGCAGTGGCTTCAGCTCCAAACTCCCAGCTTCACAGCCCAAGAAACGGACATTTCTGTTTGCACTGAGGGAGTTAAATTACTTTCCCTTCTTGGTAGCTTTCATGCATCAAAGCATAACATCTATAGCTGAGACAGAAAGCATGCTGATTTTGATGAATTGAGGTACTTTTGCTTTTGCACGGTCCTGTCCTCTTTTCCCCTTCATTCCAAACAGCTGTGTATCACTCTAAAGAGTTTGTTGGCATGTTTACATGTTGTTGTCTGATCTGAAGGTTTGGTGAAACATCAGTTTCACAGACTCCTCATTATGTTTTGCCTAGAAACAGTGGGCTGATTAATGGAGAAAGTGTAGCTCAATCACTTTGAAGAAAAATTTGAGATTTTGCACATATACAAAAAGACATGTGCTAAGAATTAATCAAAATGTATGAGGTTTCATTCTTAGCCTTAAGAAAGAAACCTTTCACGGAAAAATCAATAAGTGCTTTTATTCAGGGGAACAATTTTTTTTCCATGAAGTGTCACTAAGTTCTAAAATACAAATAAGTCTAACATATTTCTACTATTCAAAGCTTTTTAGTGAGGAGGGCATTTTAACATCAATGCCAAGTGTATTTTGTGTTTAACAATTTCTACAGAATCCATGCTAATTTTAAGTTTATGGGTTAGTGTAAATTTGTTTGTTATATTCTCCTGGCCTGAATGAAAGAAAGGTATAAAGGGTAGTGGACACCTTTAAGTCTAGTGATTCAGTCAGTTTAGAGAATTTGCTTATGGCATAGATTTACAGTCATAGATACACGACACTCAGATTGCCACCTCTTTCATGGTCAAATCCGCTGTCCTCTTTCCCATCAAGTACTTCACCAAACCTACCTCTGATGTGCCCATGTTAAGAATTTAGCAAATTAATACTGGCTAAGTGAAAGGCAGTTTCTGACATACTCCTATTACTGGCTAAGATTTGGAACTGTAAGCAGTGCCCTTATAGTGACATCTGGTTTTATTTTTATGGCTGCTCTTCACAGCTTTCTTTTCCCTTTTAATGTCCACTTTGACTCCTAGTTTTTGAAGCCAAGGCCTTTTTCAGTTTTTTGTAGAGCAAAAGACAAAAAAGTTACAAGCTGCTTTTTTTTTTTTCCTACAGATGCTAATATTGTAATTATAAGATTCAAAATAAAATATTTCCTACTAAGTATATTTTTCTTATACAGTAAAATAAACACATCAAAAAGTTAAATTAGAAAGTTTGTTACTACACTTTTCTGTTAACCGTTTTAGATCAGATGACTAAATACAGGTATCCAAACTTGAAAATCTTGATTACATTGCTACTGACATGTTGATTTGTTTTGGTAATAATATTACATTCTTTCCTTTCACTAACCCACTATAGCTGTGACTGCCTCACTGGATGGAAAGGTGCATTTTGCACAGAAACCGTGTCTGTATGTGAACCTGAGCATGATCCTCCACATCTGTGTAAGCAAGGCGGTACCTGTGTGCCACTGCCTAACGGCTACACATGTCACTGTCCTCTTGGAACAACCGGTACCTACTGTGAACGAGGTATGTCAAATGTACGCTGTACATACAGTTATGCAATAATGCCTAGGTGGAAAACCACAGTATTTTGTAATGTAGCAATTGAATGTGACATAGAGACACAAAGCACAAAATAGACTTTATTCAAGAGAGTGATGCTGCTTTCTGTTAAAAAATCAAGTAATTTAAAGCCATGAATAGCTAAATACTGTTTTCTGACCCTGGTTATTTTCAACACTGTTTGTTCCTTGGATTTTTTCAAATCCTTCCACCAAATTAATGGGCAGCGCAGCGTTGTCAGGTACTGAGGGGGCAGGAAGCATTGCAGAGAAGCATTATAGTGCTTAGTTCAACTCCCAAGCTCATCATAATGAAGTATCTTGAGAAATAATACACTTAAGAATTCAGTAGTGCACTTCTGAGTACACTTCAGAGGTAGGAATCATGTGAAAACTTATTCAATTTTTTCTGACACTAATGGAGAGATTCCTGTTGACTTCACTGCCTGCTGGACAGGGATGTACTGAGAACGATGAAAAAAGATGCAAAAATCACTGTAATTTCAAGTGTCTTTTCTCATTGGCTTTCTTCCAACAAGTCACCCTCAAAATATATCTTCAGTTTGCTGGTCTTGCATTTCTCACCCTCATGTACAGGAATCCTTCATCTGTCTGTTTTATTCTCTGAGAGATTGCACAAATGATTATTCAGCAATGTGGATACACAGGTGCTACAAGCTCAAGAACTTTTCCTGTAAGTGTCTGAAGTGCCTCTGTGTGCAAGGAGATGTAGTACAACCCACACCCTCTATTCCACAGCACTTAGATTCAAGTTAATATTGTACAAGTTCATGTTTTTCCATCAAGAAGCTCTCTGTACATCTTTTGGAGAACTCCTGTTACTGTTAAATAGCTCCCTTTTCAAACTGCCTGCCAAGGTCCAGCCTCCGTTGTTGTGCCTACAGAGCAAGTTTCAAGCACAAAGCTGACAAGCTGAACTCACCCTATAGATGGATAGAGTTTTAAAATCCCATTACAGAAAGTGCTTGCAATTGGTAGGCTCAAATCAAAGAGAATATAGCTTCTGGAAAGTTATTGTTAAATTCTTTATTCCATGTAAGAGCATGCTTGCTCTATTCCCTCTGCTGCAACAGTTTTTCAAGGCTCTTTATATGAACTTTTCACGTTTAATTCTTAATTTAATTGAGGTTTTCAAAAGTGATGCCATCTGGATTCAAGACACTGATCACCAGGATGTGTGCTATACATAAAGTAGGTAATTAATCAGATAAACACTCCTGTGTTCTGGTTTCAGAATAGATTTGGATCTTCTTGTGATGGCCACTTATTACCACTACAAATAGCTTATATCTGAGTGATAGAAAATTGTATTTCTTGTAGATTGTCATCCTTGTAGTAATTCCTCCACCTGGTAAACACATTAGAGGGTTCCTCTTTTTTTTATTTAAAAGCTTTATTTTTATGTATAGGGAGTATAGGTCCTGACCAAACTCTTTGCCCTGCATTTCACCTTACTCTAGCAGAATAATGAATTATCATGAGATTTTTCAAAGCACAGTTTGCACTTTTAGTGGATGGCAAATTGCTAAAAACCAGCTGCTTATCAAGATTGAATGTCACATCTCTGGATTGATGGTTGTTACTGGAGCCAAAAGAAAAAGGGAGAGCGCAATGAACAGCACAAGGGACCAGGAGAGAACAAAGGGAGAATAAATGATGGAGGCTAATGAATGTGCAAGAAAGAAGGAAAAAAAGTGTGAGGAAAAGACAGATTTATGAGGCAAAAAATGCAGAGGAAAATAACAAAGGGTAAGAACAAATAGGGCTTTACCAAATAACAGCAACTGGTAAATACAGTACAACAGTACAGATTGCACAAGAACAAGTCAGGTGAATTAAGTAAATGCAGCAGTAGGGGTAGAACTACAACAGCATGGAAGAGTACTCTGGGCACAAATGTTAAGGGGACTTAAGCATAAACTGACAATAATCAAGCACTAACTGGCCTAGCAACACTAAAATTGTTTGTAGTTCTTCATTAAGTATGTACATGAGAGATGAAATCTTATGTGCAATGAGGATGTAACTGTTCTTAAAGAGTAACGTGATGTGTCCTACTTAGATCAGCAACTCAAACCACCAGGGATGCAATGATTGTCAGCACAGAGATACGGTACATTATGGTTAAGCTTTAGAAGTCGGAGCTGCATTGACAAGTATTCAGTGTTTGGAAAACAAAGTTAGAACAAGAGTAAATCCAAGATGAGTAAGATCAGTTAAGATCATAGTTTTAATGGCTCATATAGCCTCAAATTCACCAGGCTTACTGGGTCCACTGTCACAATGTTAATTGCTGAAGTGTAAATACCGAGCCATATTCTCTGGAGGTTGCAGTGATGTGTGTATTAAATAATATAATTTAGAGGAAATTAGAAGAAATCAACCCACTTGATGAAGAGAGGGTAGAAGTTTCAATTATCCTGCAACTCCTATAGGCTGTACCTAATCAATTAATATTCAGCAAGTAGTACGCAGGTATTTTTTGGTCTGATACTCTGACAGCAAATACTTAATTGTGTGTTTCAACCTGCCCAAGCAAGTGCCAGGGCTTGCTTTTCTAGGAAAAAGATCTAAAGGTTTAGCATGTAGGCAGCACACTGGTGACTGAAGTGCAGTAGGAAGATGCCTATGAAATTTAAGACCTACTTTGGAAAGGCAAGCAACTGTAAGGAGCACTAGGAAGAGAGGAGAGGGTTGGCAATTAGACCTGAACAGGTCCAAGGAACAAAGCCTTGTCAGGCGGGCAGAGTAATACATTAATTCTAGAAAAATCTCCACTTGGGTGTACTGTGTTGTCCAAAGCCATTAACATCTCACAAGACAGGATGGTTCTTCAAGTGTATTAAGTTTCTAAAAGTAACACTGATGTAAAGAAACAAAAAAATGATTGATTTATACTGCCAGAAATAAAAGTGGTTGTAATGAAACAGGAAGGAAATGGAAAATCCTTTTTTTTATTTAGTGTTAACATTGCTATATGGACTCGGACCCCTTCTAAAACTGTTTGTGACACACGAAGCAACAGATAATTCTGTTCTGGTTTGAAAAGATCACAACTGTAACAATAACACAGCAAAACCAGCCCAAATCCTGAAGTGCATAAGTGACAACCAAACATTGCCAGTGTTAATTCTCAGCACTCCCTTAGGCACAAGAATTAGGAATACAGAGGAAGTAGTTTATCTAGGTTTTTTTAAAAGTAGTTATATTTTCCAGGACACCAAAATATGATGTTAATAAAATCTTTTGTTCATTTGACTTAAAGTTTGCAAATGAATTACCAGACAAATCTAAATTGCATTCTAGTTAAAAGTGAAGCTTCAGCCCAGAGCAGCATGCAATGAAGTCTAGTTATTTCATTAACACAAAATGTTCAAAACCAACAAGAGGTTCCAGTTCCTAGCACATTGTTTGGGAAGTCCACTGCACGGCTTTGAACATCGAATTCCATCTTATTCAATTTGTCCCAGTGAGTACCTTTGTAATTAGATATCTCAAAGAGTTTCCGAAGAAGGAGAAATCTCTAAGAACCTGGTTGTTTCAGCGCTCCTGCAAGTATATAGTAGACCTGTTGGCTTCAGTGTGATTACTACTGTGAGAAAATGTGACCAAGATCGAGTGTTAAGGATGATTATTCTCCTTGGAAAGAAGCAACAGTCTCAAATGCTTTTGCTGGACATAGTTTGATTTATAGGAGATCATTATTGTCTATGTGAACACAGTATCGTTTTCATAACTAGTTATTAAGAGATGCGAACATTAAAAATACAGACATTAACCATAATGACTGTCTGCAATTATATTCTAATCTCTACTAAATTGCATTTTAGCAGCTTATTCCTCTTATAAGAACAGCATCCCTGTGTGAGGCCAGTAATCCTGTGTCTAGCAGTGGCCAATAACAAAGGTTTAGAGAAAAGTAACACGGGAACTATATATGACATCTCCCTGAAGTAGTCTCCTGGAATCCAAACATTTGTGGCTTATCTTATTTTTCTTTTTCTTGCAGTTTGTTTTAATGGACTAAACCAAGTCTCTCATCTTGACATAAACAGTATCACTTAAGGAAGTGGAAAACTTGAGCAAAAATAAGTCAATGAAGTTCCTCTGACATTCTATTAAACATTAATCATTAAATCATAGAATGTATTGGGTTGGAAAGGACCTTGAAAGGCCATCTAGTCCAAGCCCCATACAATAAGCAGGGACATCTCTAACTAGGTCAGGTTGCCCAGAGCCCCATCAAGCTTGACCTTGAATGACTCCAG
>JAVFHW010080195.1:69886-115441 GCA_032159205.1 Eurystomus glaucurus suahelicus | reverse complement strand
GAGCCCCATCAAGCTTGACCTTGAATGACTCCAGGGATGGGACTTCCACCACCTCACTGGGCAATCTATTCCAGTGCTCAAACACCCTCATAGTAAAGAACTTCCTCCTAATGTCTAACGTAAATCTACCCCTTTCTAGCTTAAAAACATTCCCCCTTGTCCTGTTGCTACAGACCCTTGAGAACAATTCTCCTCCTGCCTTATAGGCCCCTTTCAGGTATTGGAAGGTTGCTATAAGGTTCCCCTGGAGCATTCTCTTCTCCAGGCTGATCAGTCCCAACTCTCTCAGCCTGTCTTCATAGGAGCAGTGCTCCAGCCCTCTAATAAGTTTTGTGGCTCTCCTCTGGACATGCTCCAACAGGTCCACGTCCTTCTTCTGCTGGGGGCTCCAGAGCTGCACACAGTACTCCAGGTGAGGTCTCACCAGGGCAGAGTAGAGGGGCAGAATCACCTCTCTGTATCTGCTGGCCACGCTTCTTTTGATGTAGCCCAGGATTCAGTTGGCCTTCTGAGCTGCCATTGCACATTGGTGGCTCATGTCCAGCTTTTCATCCACTACTACCCCCAAGTCTTTTTCCACAGGGCTGCTCTCTAGCATGTCCTCTCCCAGCCTATATTGATAATGCTGGTTGCCCCGGCCCAGGTACAGGAACAGGACTCTGCCCTTGGCCTTGTTGAACCTCATGAGGTTTACCTGGGCCCACCTTTCCAGTCTGTCCAGGTCCCTCTGGATGGCATCCCGTCCCTCTGGCATGTCAACTGCACCACCCGGCTTGGTGTCATCAGCAAACTTGCTGAGGGTGCAGTCAATGCCACTGTCAATGTCATTAATGAAGATACTAAACAGCACTGGTTCCAGTATGGACTCCTGAGGGCCACCACTTGTCACCTTTTTCCATCTGGACATCGAGCCATTCACCACTCTCTCTGGATGCGACCAGAATATATTTACACACAAGCTAGAATTCCTCTAGATGCTACGTGTATGGAACTTATGTCCCAGATAATTTATTGGATTTTTCAGAGTAATTAAGAAGACCTGTAATTTCAGATTAGTTACCTGAGATTTCACAGACCTAATTATATTCTAAGGGACCAAGCAATGCAATAATTGGAGGATTCTGTAGATGGCAGTATTGGAGAAGAATTGCCAGTACCTAAACAAAAGCACGGTTTTCATCACAGTATTTCTATAAATTTTAAATTATTCAGCAGTTTTCTTCAGCAGGATTAGTTTGTGCCACATAATTTCATAAAATCTATTAAAGTATTTTTTCTTGACTTCAAGGCATCATAATGGAATGCTACTGCCCTTTTCACAAAGAAATATGTTGATAAATAGATTTCTTCGACTGTATATTAGTCTCTGAACACCATAGCTACAAATACTGCCTGTCAACATACAGCTCTTGAAGAAATGAAAGCAAATGTAAAGAGCTTTTCGTTGTTCTATCCTCAATTTAATGAGATGCTTGTCAAGCAATAAAGCCATTTTCTTGATGAATAAATGGCAAGTAACTTCCTTTGGCTATATTTATCAGCTCAAGTCAACTTTCTAGATATTATTCTGATGTCAAATTCCACTATTCTGATACAAAAATATACTTTTAGAAAATACCTGATAAACTGACAGAAAATTTTAAAAAATAACAATTATGTAACTATTTAATCCAACTTCATAGTCACAATGAATGAATGAAAAAATGGAAGAAACTTACTTTTGGAATAATTTTTATTGTAAAGGTCTTTTTGTTTTTACATAGACTAGAGTGTTACTTGACATATTTTGACTGCTATTGTAAGACAAATTAATTGACAGTATGTTTTAGTTCAGGACATTTACATGACAAGACACCTTACATACAAACACTCAAGCACGCATATGTGCGTGCATGAATTTATCTTGCTTGGATTTATCTGACAATGCAGTTAGACTTGCTGGATTAATGCACAAACTATTTCGCAGTGCTTATTTGGGAACTTGTGTTTCTATGTTTAACCATTGAAAGGACAACTGCAGGCACTCATTAGCTTGTTGCTTTGAGTCATGGTGACTATTGTGTTCTCTTAGCCATTTCAGCAACACTGATCTCATCAAGCTTTCTGTTTTCATTACAATTTTTTGAAACCTTGCGACAATATGAGAAAATCTTTAAACAGTAGCTGTAGCTGTCATGTCCTATAAGGATAAAAGGTGCTGTTGAAATTTTCCCTAAAAAGCAACCTAAGCTTTAAGATTTATCAGTAACAGTCCAGTACATGTAATATTCATGGTAGGCACATGAAAACATGCCCTTGTAGTATTCATCTGTATGCTTTAAAATGTCAAGTCAATTGCCTACTTAAATACATGTCATGGACTAATCATATACAAACTCAAGTGAAGGTCATGCTTGACAAAATGAAGGAATTGATATGCAGTACAACAGTAATGCCCTCCACACCAGGTCAGCCATGAATGATGTGATGTCCCAATAAAAATTCAGGCATGCACTTACCATTCCCTCCAGTTACCCAACTGAACAAGATACAGCCAGCTAACTAGCACTTAGCAGGGTGGTTCTGGAATTAGTTTCAGACTTCCTCTATGAGCATGAATGATTTGCTGAAAATAGGGTAGTCCCTTTACTTTGTGAAGGTATTCAGATTTGGAAACTATGTCAACGATAGGAACTGGTTTTGAAAGTCAAGGCACCTAGATTTAAGTATCCACATGTGAGTTCAATATAGGAGTTCCCATTATGGTTAATTAATGTCTGGTCAATAGAGTCAATGAAGCTATTTAGCTAATAGAAAGCTTTCCTAAGTGTAGATGCTTAGTGCTGTTTGAGATGCCCTGGCATTCAAACTTGCATCTAAAAGCATCCAGACAGGGTTCATAAGTATGACACGGGACACATTGCCTTTCTGCAATGGCACATGAAGTTAAGGCAATAGAGGTTGTGAAAAAATACCAGTAGGTAATGTTTGGATGTTTGGGAAATTGAATGGAGCCTCCAAGGAGGCTCTCTTTCTGGATCTGTTGACTGCGTGCATAGCAATGCTGTTCAGTTGCCTGAAAATAGGACTTCACGACATGCTCCCGTATATCCTTCACAGCTGCCAACTGCAACATATCCTGGGTTTGCTGTTACATCAGTCAGGCCCATGTGGATGGCCTGGATACTCTAAAGCATCTCAGGAGCAAGTGACAAACATGTTTAAGCTACTGAATCCCATCTTCCATAATAGCTCACCATAATGTGTATTTTCATGCCTATAAATAATATCTGTAGACAGATAAATATAAGGGTCTTAATGCCAAAATTAATCCTTCCAATATTCTAGTAATCTATTTTCCTGACTTAATTACTCTCATAAATGCTATGCAGAATACCAACTTTCTTATACTCCAGTCCTCCTCAAAGCACACTTTCACTATTGTCAGACTAAATCCAGTCCAAAATGCGAGTAAGTGAAGATCTCAAGTTGAAACCAGATTAACAAATTTTTTAGATACCTGATTCTTTACTAATAACTTTATCAGAGATACTCACAATCCCTTGGCTTTAGACAACTAAAGGCTTCCAGTGCAGAAATGTTCCCAATGAGGGAATCTTAGACTGGGTGTTTCTTCTTGGAGGTTCCATCTTGAAAACATCTTCGGAGCATTTCAGTAGCTAGAATAACCTTGTTATCAAGGCCAGGCGTGGATTAAACATTTGTAGATTTTGTTTGTATCACATTTTCCTAATTGCCTTATGATTAAGCATTCACTTTCACTATCATGAACCTGTATCTGTCATATTCTCAAAGAATATAATAAACACTGAGCGATTGGGTATAAAGTTTTCTTTTTTACCTCTATCATCTAATCTCTTCTAGGAAATTTTTGTTTACTGAAATATTCATTGGACAGAAGACATGGAAATTATCCTGGCTATAATATCATATCTTGAGATGCAGGAGAACTGAGTTCAGATTTCTGGTCTAACTGATTTCATAATACTGAGGTTTCATAGCTGCTTCTACTACAGTTTGCTGGCTCACATGACTTAGGCACTCATCTCTTAATGTGTCAGACTGAAAGACTGAGTCTTCTGTTTTGACTTTGGCTAGTGGAGCTTTTTTAGACTCTGGAAAACCAGAGATCTCTTTAGGGATTTAGCCATATGCTTCTAGATGTTACTTCTTAGCTAATTAGGTCTCTAAATAGCTAACAGTAGAGATTATGGCTCCACTGCAACAAAAACAAACAGAACTGTAGACTTCACTTACAAAGTTGCAGTATTTTTTCCAGTATTGCTCAGAATAATGATTGCCTCAGTCTGTCCTCTTTAGGGACAGTGAGGATTACTAATGGCTTCAGGTGCAGCATTGTTCAAACTGTTAAATTCAAGTTGTGTTAATAATCAGTGCTTTTCTTAACATGCCTTACTTGTTACTGCACTAAAAATGGAAGTTGAAATATACATTTTTTGTTATACATTAATTAGTTTATAAGTTATTAAAAGTTACCTTTTCCAAGATTAAATAGTGATAATTCAACAGAAAAATACATTCCCATTTAGATAAGGTGAAGTTAATTTTTTTATTTTTTCCAAATATTTGCACATGCAGTATCAGTCATCTTAGAGCTACAACCTTAAGCAAATTGCATCTTAAGAGGAAAATTTCCTTACAGCCTTGTTTGTCACTGTTTTCCAAAATGAAAAAGAGCAACTGGTGAAGCTGCTCTCTCTCTCTCTCTCTGTGAAGGAATTAAATCACTGAAAGTTTCTGTGGAGCTTAAGGCTTTCAGACAGGTATTTATTGCTACTGACCTGTTAGAGTTGCACTATAAGTGCCGGGGCCCCAGGTGCATCCTCCCACCATTTCCTGAGGGTTTGTCTGCTTGATCTCAGCGCCAGCCTAGAGATGGGGCTGGTGTCTGGTCTCCTAGACAGCTCGGTTGAGAAGCCCCAGCAGGAGCTTTCTGCTTCATTACTTCAGGAACAGCTTTTAATAGAGGTTCCTGCCCTTGATCCCTCACTGAACTATACTACAGCAGTATCAAATCCATGCCTTCTCAGGATGTGTTAGTCTGGACCTGACTTTGATCCACAGACTGACTTGCAGGCTTGATCTTAAGACCTGCCTTATCACTGGTGATCTGGCCTCTGGAGCTGACCGAGCTTGCTCACCCTGGTTTTGCCCTGCCAGCCATGTTACATCACTGCTGGCCCCTGGCTCTGAGCTCCCAGCCCTCACTGCTCCCTGACAGTAAGCCTGGCTTCTAACACCACCAAAACAAAACAAATACTGAAACAAAATCATGGATTGTTGTCAGGACAGTAAGTAAGTGAAGAGTTCTATGAAAAAATCTTGTTTGATATAGTTAGTTGCAAAAAGAATTTGAGAGAAATAAAGCAAACTCGTACAGCTAGTTAGTATCACAGAGTGACTCATCCATCCAAACCAGTTTTTGCCAGTTTGGCCAGATGGCTACTATGAAAGACTGTTAGAGGTCTTGTCAAACTCAGGGCAAATAAATTCACTGCTCTTGGCTTGACACTGAGCCACCCATCTCCTCATAGCTATCAGGCTGGTCATACACAATTTGATCTTGTCACCATCTTGTACTTTATGTGCTTGGATATCGTGTCAAGGAGGTTTTGTTCCATGGTAGTTCCCGTGTGAGGGGAGGCTATCTAGTCTATAAGTCCCTGTAATATTCTTCTGGCCTTTGTTGGATGATAAGATGATGTTTTGCCTTCCTCCAGTTGTCAGGAACTTCCTGGATTGTCATGACTTTCAGAGCTTATTGATAGTGAACAGCCTCATGGTGATATTAGCCATATCCCTCAGCACTTGGGGATACATCCCGGCTGGTGCCCTGCCCACATATATGTCTGATTGGCTGATGTATTCCCAAGTTCTTCTTCTGCCGTAGGTAACGTTTCACTTCCCTAAGCTCAGCTACCAGGCTCAGGGACCTGGGAAGCTTGATCAGGCTTTATCATGTGAAAAAATGAGCCAAACAAGGCTTTGAGCATTTTGGCTTTTTCTATGTACTTTGAGGAGTGGCCTCACATTTTCCTTCGCCTTCTTGGAAGACTTTTTGTTTCCCTTCACATCCTTTGCTAGTTTCAACCTCTGCTGAGTTTTGACTCCTAACTCCATCTCTGTTCAACTCAGGAGCTGGGTCTGTATTCCTGCTGGGTAGCCCATCTCTGCTTCCACAGCCTCTGTGCTTCCATCTTGGAGTCCGAGCTCGGTTTTGTCATGTTGACTGTTCTCCTTTTCCACTGCAAGTTTCCTTCACATGCTGAATAGCAAGATGGGCTTACGAAAGTTTTGGGGCAATAAGCTGCTTGAAGAAACTATCAAAATGTAATGCCATCAAAATGTAGACTGGAATCATAGAATCATAGAACACCAGGTTGGAAGGGACCTCAAGGATCATCTAGTCCAACCTTTCAAGGTAAAAATATGGTTTAAATGAGATGGCCCAGCACCCTGTCAAGCTGTGTCTTAGAACTGTCCAGTGTAGGGGAATCCACAACTTCCCTTGGGAGATTATTCCCATGTCTAATTGTTCTCATGGTGAAAAACTTTCTTCTGGAGTCCAATTGGAATCTCCTCAGGAGTGACTTGTACCCATTACCCCTTGTCTTTTCCATGTGACTCCTTGTAAAGAGGGAGTCTCCATCTTCATGTTAGCCACCCTTTATGTACTGGTACATGGAATGTGTACAAGCATTTCTGCTTCAGTGGTGGAAATTCAGCTGCAAGAATAACCTAGAAAGCTTTGTTTGTAACACTTGAATAGGATGTGTGAGCATTACAGGGCTGATCAAATGAGGCTACCAGGAGGAGCCTGAAAGATGTTCATGTATAGTAGAGGGAAAGAAAAGCATACTTCAGCAATAGCACTTGCAGGAACTTTGTGTTACCATAGCTCTAACTAGTCTAAAGAGATTTAGAGTTTATTTTGGTTTCGTTTAGAGATGTATAGCTTCATCAAATACTAGTACTTGGCTTAGAAGAGTGAGTCATTAATCAGATAGATACAGAACAGAAATGTTTGCTTAAATGCCTATTGTGCTTACAACGCACCACACGGTGCTGAGCACCCTAGTGAGTAATGTAGTAGCTGCACAGCACAAGTCCTACAAATTTAGCTTATAGGATTGGCAAAGGCACCCATTCACCTCATTAGCTTTAGCAAAGTTTCTCTGGAGTAAGCATATGTCACATGGGAACTGTCTTGTGCAAGTTTCATTGAGCTTCTTATTTTCCTAAATGGGGAAAAAAAATTGTTGCCAAGAAAACAACAGTAAAGTACCTCAGCATTTGATGTGACATGTTCGTTTTGCATATGCCTGCCATAAAAGCAAATTGAAAAGTTTAAATTGTCTTATTCTTTACCTTAAAGGTTTGTCTATCTATGGATGCCATTTTGCAAAAATGAAGTTTTATAGTAATCATCTCTGTACTGCAGTAGAGTTGAAGCATTCTGTTCTGAGATGGGTGCATATTTCTATGTACTTGTCAAGTCAGATTTTTTCCATGAATATAATCAGTACTTACAGGATAATTTACAAGCAAATTAGAAGTCATTCTGGTACTTCCTATAGTTAGGCCTGCTGTACTGTGGCAAAATATGTTGCTTTCTGACATTTGTTAAGATATATTTAATGGGAATAAACTTCCTTTTTTAACAAAATGGAAATAAAACATTTACATCTTGGAAGTTTCAGAATTATGTATATTAAATAGAGTATTTTATTTGATATCTAAGAATCAGGATAATCCCTCCTTTCTAAAGCATTCTGATATCTGCTGCTGAAGATGTGGGTGTTATTTTTTAACACTCTTATTTTGTAATGTAAAGCCATGGATTTAATTCATTCTCTGACTGACACTGTATAATCACCTTTTTTTCACCCATGTTCTCTTTCTCCGCTCCAAGGCTTTTTATCATCACAATCTTCCTTTCATATACCTTCCAATGATAAGCAGTGTAGCATTTCAATCCTGCTGCAGCTGAACCTTTTGCTTTCACACTAATCATTGTCCATGCTTCCCTCATAAGCAGTAAAGAATTAACTACACTGACAAAGTGAAACTAAGTCTGGCATGAAGACTTTCAGATGCCTTATTTTACACTTCACCTGGTATGACCTTTTAAGCAGCAGCATATATTAATATCAGATTGACCGCTGTGGCACAGTTCCTCCATATGTAAGTCTTGCTGCACAAAAGTTCGCTAAGACTGACTTCCAAATGATTCATAAATAAAAAATGTCTATGTACAAAATATATTATTTTTTTTTCCTGCTTTTTAAATACGAAGACATTGGTATAGAGATTACATCTTTAAGCTACTAGTGGAGAATGTTGTCTCTTACCTACTGAAAAAAATACAGGCACCTAAAAATCCATATGAAAATAATTAAGTATTATTTTGTCTTTTGTACCTGATAGTGTTTATAAGTTTTAGTGATATAAATTACATGACCTAATCTATTTAGCATGTTTTATTACTATTTATCTTCCAGGGTAATTGCAGGGTAAATGCACCTTCCTCAGAAGTATTAACTGTAAACTAGTGGGGTAAATGAACAAAATGACCAGCTATACTGTGCCACCCATTCAAGAGGCATCCTCAAGTCATTATGGTGATAACAGTTTAGAGATCTGGATCCTGTATAATGGTGCATCTGTCCACTGGACACAGTCCACCAGGAACACTTTGAATCCTATTCTTAGAGAGGTGATGTGACAGAAAAATTACAAAACCTAGCAGCATACTGACTGTATACCCATCTAATAACTAAGGCCCATCTGTGATAGGCACTAGAAGGTGCTGCTGGATGGCAAGTGGATTCATGAGCAGACACTATGCAGAAAACTTGAGTGTGGAAAGATAGCATAAGGTGGCCTAGAAATGCACTACAAGGACATCTTGAAAGTATATTTGACTGAAAGCAAGTTACTGTAAAACTACAAAATTGGGAGCACCAAGATGAGGAAAGATGTTGACCTCTCAGAAGACGAACAGCATAGCTTCAGCAGGAACACTGTGACAAGTGAGGGAGGCAGCACTTACAGTTCAGGTATTTAGTACTGTTGTTAACTAAGTCGTAAAAAGGGCTTATCACACACAGGTCTACATGTAACCTGCACATCTAAATTGTTAGACTTATTCCAGTGAACCCACAAATAAACCAAGCTAATAACTAACAATTATATTTCAAATATCTAATGCTGTTACAGTGGGAAAAAATTAAAACAATTTCAAGTAACGTAAAGGGCATAGAAAAGTATAATCATTTATCAGTTGGCTGAAGGAAGCTTAACCAGCCCAGTTTCTTAGCGGTATGTGAACAATCAGCACTGAAATAAGTGGTAGACTGAATGATGAAGTTGTAATAGCTCAGAAGTGTACATTATATCTTCACTGCAATTGTGTGAGAGTGCTCCATTTCGGTATTAGAGAGGGCAATTTGAATTATCAAGCATCTCAGTATGATTATCATGTGTGGACATATTCCACTTAAAATGTACATCCTTATGACACATAAAACAGTTCATTAAAAATCCTCCACTAAGGTTTTGATTTGTATGGTGAAGAAATAAATGTTCATTCTGATTCCTGCAAAAGTATTTTGCGTTTGAATTTTTAAAGAATGTAAAATTTACACTTACATTCATTTGAAAATGAACACAAACAAGATCACATTCATTTTGCATTACAACTATGGTCCTGATTATTAATGAAAATAAAGCACATAGAAGACATTAATTTACTATTATCTAAGTTTTATTCTGTTTCTAGGTTATTTTTAGTCCTTGGAAGAATTGGAAGTATTATGTACAGCACTTTGAACTCTAGAAAATAACTGTAGACAACTGGTGCCGTAATAATGCAGTCCTCTCAAAATATATTTCAGAAGACATTTCCTCTTGTGTTTTTCAGATATTTCCATTAGTGATCCATCTTTCAGAAGTAATGAATCATCATGGATGTCATTTGCACCCTTCTATATCCGACATAAGACCCATATCAAACTACAATTTCAGCCTCTATCTCCAGATGGTATCCTGTTTTACACTGCACAGCATTTGGGTACTCAGTCAGGTAAGGATATTCCAGCTTACATACACCCAGGTACTTTTATGAAAAAGAAAGGCAGTACATTGAAGTGATTCAGGCACTCAGTCTCTGTAACTCATTGCCTATGGTGATTGGGTTTTGTAATCAAGTTCATAAGAAAAAACATTAATAACTAAATTCTGGATTAGTCCAAAGCCAGCAAGTATTTAAGGAAATGGTTCAGGAAACCATTTTCCCTTGAAAAGAAACTGTATCCAGCTTTTCAATAGACACTTACTGATACTGCTCCCACCATTCCAGTACGGCTACGCTAGGAATTGCAATCTGGTGTTTTGGTGCAGTGTTTTAAACTGACCCAAATAGAGCAATATAAAAAACGATCAAACAAGCTAAGTGAACAGACTATGAGAAAGCTAATGAGATTCATCAGAAGTTTGACTTTTTATTATATAATGCTGAAAAGCTTGCTGGTACAGCATGCAAAACATACAAATTCTGCATTTGCCAAATATGCAGAGTGAAACAAAAATTGAAACAAAATATTAATAAAATAAAATATATTTTTTAAAAAATTATAAAAGTATTATAAACTTTAGTGAGTTAACATTCCTAAAACTTCATGGCAAGAAAACATAATTTGCTAACCAGTGTAAATACATTTTAAAATATAGTCTTCAATAAAGGTGTAATTGTTTTGTAATAACGTTATTAACATACTTCATCTTTATATTAGATTTCTGTGGTGTCTTGCACATTTGAAACAGAAGCATTACATACCATTCATAGCATGATCTTAGAGCAAATTTTCCACATGTATTAAGTACTACATTTTGCTAAAAAACAGGCCTTTGTGTGACAAGAAAAAGAAAACTTAACCACTTCTCATGTATCTTTACATTCCTTTGTTCAAAGCCTAAAGCTTTGAGACATTTCAGTAAACACGCTCAGCCACACATGCGTATAAACACATGTATGCCCAATTTACCATATTCTTATTCTGTACACAGATGTTTTAACTGCTGCTATTCAGTAAGACCAATAACAAATCATCATATACTGGTGGCACCTCCTTTTGGCCTTGTTCTAATTACAACCACATACAGAGAAGCAGCTTCAAATTAAAATCTATGGAGCATCTGTAATATAAATACCTTTTTTTTTTCAAAGAACTCTGTCTTCTACAATGAATCTTTTACAGTTCTATTGCTTACAGGCCAAATTCTGAGATTCTCAGTGAATAGTTCTCTCCTGTATAAACTAAAGCCTTACATGGGCCATGAAAAATAGGAGAGAAAAAAATGATCTCTCTCAAAAGAATAGTCAGAGGTCACGGATGCAGCTAGCATATAAAATAAATTAAATATATCTTTGGAAGCATCAAAGAGAGTGCTAAGTCTGTTTGAGCTGGGCCAGGAGTGGTTTTGCAAGAGCATGCCCTCTTTCTATTGCCATTCATGAATGTTTAATTTGCACATTAGGAAGGAATATTTTTTTTAAATCACTTTCTAGAATTATATCAATTTCATTTCCCAGTAAGAAACATCTTCTACAGAGGAATTTAATTTCTTTACAGATTTCCTTCTTCTATTTTGCTGTCTTGAAGTTTTGAAAGATTTAGGAAAAGCTAATCGTCTGGCTCTTTATATTTGCCTTCATATAATCCTGTCAAATCCAGACAGAATTAGAATGATGAAAGACTAAGAAGTATTCTTAGCAGCCAGCAGATGTGGAAGAGCTTTCTGTTGGGGATTAGATTATAAAGCACTTTATATAAAGCCTTTTCTTCTACACAGTTATGTAAGATTTAATAAATTGATTGCCAAAATCCCAAGATTTTTTTTCTAAAATTCCTTTTTAATAGGAAATAATTAGAATTTTTTTTTCCTCATTAGGTAATGCTGGTTTTCTTTAAAAGAAATGAGCTCTGACTGTGCAGCTAATTTAACAATGATACTGAATGACACAATTACACACTGGCTTGGCTTGTCACCCATGTAAACAATACGCTACATTGGGACTTTCCCTTCAGGGGCATGCCCCTGCCAAAAATCCTCCCACCATAAAAAAAAGAAATCTTTAGTAGGTGAAGAAATAAACATAAGACTTCTATTGAAACATTTCCTTCTTGCTTTGTTCTGTTCAAAGAACATTACATGCATTTCTAGCATTTGTAGAAAAGGTGGGTAGGTGGCTAGCCCCCTTACTTGAAAGTTGATACACTGGTTCCAGCCTCCACTCCTCTAACAATGTGATTACCCCAGCACAAACATTTAAACACCTGGCACATTGGCCTAAAATGAAAAACATCCTATGAATCTTTTATCTGTTAGGAGAATTTCCTATAATTCTGTCAGTCATGTTTTCTTGCTTTGTCAGCTGTTTCTGAATGTGTATCATGACTTTAAGTCTTGGTAGTATTGATTTCTGCAGGCCCTAAGAAAATAATTTCCAAAGTTTGGTAAAATTTATGTCGCTAGCTATATTAATAATAGCCTGGGGAAAACAAAACAAAATAAAACAAGTGACCTATGTATGCATATTTTCATTTGGAAACTTGCAGATAGAATGTCAAGGGGACTTTTTTCCCACCTCTGATTACTTGTTTTATGCCATTGAAGTAAAAATATGGGAGATGCAAACAGTTGTAAGCACTGCTTCTGGGTGAGGTCTCTGCAAATAGTACAGCATTCTTGTGGAGTTCAGCAGAGTGTTGGTAGAAGGCCAGCCTACTTCACATTTTCCCAAGTGCAGCGTATCCTATTTTTACCAATGCAGGTGTGAGAGCCCCAGTGAATAAAAAGCCTTTAATTCACACAGAGTTTGCTGGATCAACTTGCTGGTTTGCCCCATCAACTGCCTGAACAATGTATAATTCAGTCCATTTACATTGCAACCACCCTGTGTACTTGAAGGCCTTGGCACTGTTGGTAAAAGGCAGTAAGGAGCATTACTTTTTCATTGAGTCATAGCATTACTGAAGCTTTACATTTGTTCATGGAGGTGGAATGTGCTTTAGACCGCCTGCACTATTCCGGAGTTCAGGCCATGGTGATGGAAAGGTTTGCTCCCTGATGAGATGAGAAAGAAGAGTTATGCTGGGTGACTAAGGAGGAAGTCAGGTTAATAAACAGAACAGGATGACTCATGCTATAATTGAATACTCAACATTTGCAACACCAGTGTTCTATCTCTCTTTAATCAGATTATGTTACCTACATGGTCTGAAAAAAACCGGAACTTTTAACTCCTGATATTTAAGGCATTTCAGTTAACTGAAAATATAGCCTGAAAATATGAGATAGCCAGTATGTGTGAGTGATGTCTGCATGGTTTTCTAAGACATTGTTTAATGGTGAAAACTGAATCATGGAATTGGACTAAAATCTTTTGGAAATATTCTGAATTTCTAGAATACGCAGAAGGGCAGAGTGTTGTTTTCCTAATCAGAAACAAACTGATTATCCACCCACTTTTAAAACAGAAACTTAGAGTGGTTAAGTCTCCTCTCTTGGCAGCCATAGGACTTCTCTCTTAGCTGACAGGGCCATCACTTCTGCTTTCTCACTAGTTTTGGGATCATTTGTATGGACTGAATTAGCGGCATAGGAAGGAGAACTGTCAGTTATCTGTGTGATGGAACAGACATCCCCATTGACCTGAAATCTGTTGCGTATGAAGTGTTGTTGCTACTTGTTTGCTACTGGCAAGCAAACCAAAACTGAGGCTGGCAAGTTGAGGCTGCTTAAGAAAAGTGGCTCCCTGTAGCTGCCAAAATATGCCAGGATGACAGTGGTGACTAAAGGAAGCAGGGAAAGTTTATTTATAAGGAAAACAGTATTTTTGAAAGGTGAGGCTGAATGGTCTAACCTACAAACAGGTAATTGCCCACCCCTTCCAGATGCATGAGCAGCACTCTGCCTACCCCTTCTGGGTCCTAGCTATGCCCTCTGCTTTGAGATGGTGCTCCAAGTGAAAGCTGGAATCTACCTATTGCCACAGTGATTTTTTACACAGTTTGCAAGATTTACAGGCTTGGCTTGATACCTGTTCTCAGTCTTACATTAGCTGTGTGATGCGGCTCCTTACATGGAGTAGAATAATTTTGTAATAATCCATGAAAGCATATCCATGTGTAGCTCCTGTTAGTGTGCATTAGAGGCATTGGGTATGGTCATCACCAGATAAAAGATCAAGTAATAACAGCTGCAACTAGCTGCTATAACCTGTCAGCTGACTGATACCTAACTGTGTGCATGCACTCAGATCATGGCAAAGACAAAGTTAAGGTTAACAAACCCCAAAGACAAGGAAGACCACAAAAGATAGAGATTGAGCTGAGAACAACAAACTTCAACCGTGCTAACAATAAGCAGCAGCGGCTGCAGAAGGGTGAGAATAAGGCTCATCTCTTCTCTGTCCTTTGTTCCCTTCTTCTGCCCATTTATAGCCCTCCCTGTTCTGCTTTGCATTCTCTCCTTGGCCTGTGCCTTATTCTGATTCCTGGAAATGCTCAGGAGAGCAGCTATGAAGGACAGCTACTGGTCAGTTAGGTTCGCTGTCATGTGGAGACAACAGTGCATCACCTTCCTTGGCCATAAAGGCATTTAGCTGGGGGCTGACATGGCTATTATTATTTCAACCCCTACTAGACAAGGGAAGTTCTGCTCCTGGAAGAATATATAAATGGTCACAGCATAAGAAGACATGATCTGGATTTGTGGAAAATCATACAAGATAGCAGGATGGAAAGAAGAATGAAGAACAGGATGAAAAAGGGAAGAATGAAAGCCATGTAAACTGAGCTCAGTAAGGCAGGAGACAGCAGTGAGCAAAAATACATCTGGAGCTATGATAGTTAAAGGATGCATCATACCAACAAGAGGCAGTAATACTGTTGGACAAAGGCACCTTCTTATGGTGGCTTGTAGAGGTAAACTTAGAGTGAAGGAGAGCATATACTGAAACCAACATACAGTAAGAGGTATCACTAACTGGGAACCATTCCTGTGAATGTTACTGCTTATGAGAATATAAGGTTTAAATGTGCACTCTGTCATCAAGATGGTGCCAGTGATCAATAAAAGTTTCTGAAAAGGAAGGTGGAAGGAGAGGGGGGGACAAAATGTTACCTGATACCATGAAACCGACATTCAGGTGTTGAGCTAGAGGATGGAAAGTAGAGGTGAATGTATCAGAAGGCATAGACTGAGGCCAGCAAACATATCTCCAGAGATTCTGCCTCAGGGCTCCGAAATGGCTGAACGAACCAAGACTACAGATGTTCTGTAACCAGGAAACCACTGCCTAGAGCTTTTGAGACACCTACCCTGCAAAAGCTGCAGAAGCACTGAGCTCAACAAAGCCTCTGTCCCCAGCACAGCGTAGAGGCTCTGCTTAGAAACACAGGATGAGAAAAAGGACAAGCATCAGATGTCTTATGAGTCTTTGTAAAGGAATCTAGACCTTAAGTAGTTCAGAAATAGTGAGTTTTGAGCAAACAGGGAGTCTTGAGAGACCTGCATCTCTGTATGACTGGAAACATGACAATGACATCAAAAAGGTGAATGCCACTGCCTAGAAGACTGCATCCACTGCTTCCAAAATTACTGATAAGGATGTTCTGGGAGCTCCTTTGGCCTTAAAATCTAGTGGGAAATAGTTCTTACTGTTATTTGCAGTGAAGTGTAGGAAAAAATTCAGGTACTCTAACAGGTAATAATGGCTTTGCCTTAGACAAATGCATGCAGACCACAGGAAGAAGCCCTGAAAGAGAAACATTGAAAATACCATCCAAAGATACTGCCCCTGCCCATGATCTGTCAGCCTAAGATCCTCTGACATTGTGTTCAGTCCTCCTAGGAAATGTATTGGCATTAGGCAGACTTAATAGTGAAGGCAGTAACTGCAGAGATCTTTGCCCAACACAGCTGCGTAAATTTAACACTATCACATTTGTTGCACACGGTAATGCTTCTGGCACGAATAGCACATCTCAAAATAGTGTGCAGCATTCCTAGCATGCATTTCCAATGGTACAAAGTTTTGACACACTAGGATGTAGATTAGTTTCCTGTGGTAACGTAAAACATGGTGACCTGATGCTGCTTAAGCGTGGTCCCCTCTCAAGATGGGACATCTGCGTGTCTACTTAAAGGCTAAGCATGAAAGGGCATTGTCACCATCTGGAAGAATTTAAAACTTGACTGTGTGACTGTAACCAACTTGCTTACAGACTTACATACTTATTCAGAGTAGTAGCAAGCTGCAAATTTTTGTGATGCATTCAGAATTCATCATAAGAAGTCATATAAACAGATACCATCACAGATAATCCAGATCTCACAGTAGTAGCTGGATGTACTTATAGGGGACTTTTAATTAACTCCCAATTTTAGGAACTGACTGCTCAGGACATAGAGTTGACTTGGCTTCTGAGAACATCTGATAGGGGAGCAGGTGGGACTTGTGCACTTAATGAAAACCTGAAAATTAGAGTGACTGAGAAAATTTGATACCTGTTTTGGAGTGCTGGCTTCTATTATGGAATAGAGACAATTCATCCTGAGGTGGAACAATTTGACCTTCACTCATTTGCTGAAACTCCTGAACTAGGGTTTGCAAGTAAAACTGCTATTATAACTTCAGAACAGTTCCTTCCTTAAGGCAACACCTGCTACAAAATCCCCTTCCCATGAGAAGACAAGGAAGCAATCTTTCAGGATTTGGGCTATATAAAAAAAAAATCCCTTTTTTTTTACTGAAACAGGGAAGATGACAGGAGCAGGAAGGTGCATCAGAACAGATCTGAATGCTGCAACCATTGAAGGTTTTGTTCAACACCCAGCATCTTGACATGTTGCGGTTTCAAGCCACAGCTTGCCTTACGAGTTTCTTGCACGCTAGCCAACACGTTGGGCAAAGACTTGCATCCGCAATAAAAGAATGACTGGGAGGGCCTACCTCAGGAGTCTCTCTGCTTTTTTTGTGAGAGTACTGATGGGAATAAATAGCCTATATTAGATGAGATGCTAATCAGAAAAGCTAGAAACAAAGTTGTGTGTCCTGTGTGTAGGTAATGTTTTCTAGAAAGCAGGACCTGCTGTAAAGTCTAGTCCTGGTAAAACTGAGGATGTCAACTCTTCCACCCTTAACAAAGGTCTCTGGCCTCAGTTAGGGTTGTACGGTTTGAGTAAAACTCAAACTGAAACAGTGTAAACCACTTCATTTCATGATTTCCCATACTGAGACTGCTGGGAGGAGAAATTCAGTAGTAAGAACGTTGGTTGTTTAAAATGCTGATGCAATTCCTGTGACAGCATAGGCCTGCATAGACAGCATAGGCCTGCACAGGCTTCAGCTGTACAACTCATCCCTAAGACACAGGGCAGATTGAGGTCTCTTGTTGAAAATGTCACCAGTTGCTAAAGTAAAGAGGAACAAAGACAAGCCTGTAATTTGCCTTCATTTTTAGAGGAAGTTTCATGGACAATGAGCACTCTGCACTTTAACAATAGAGCCCTAAAATGTTTTCGGCCAGTTGTCCATGAGTAGTACCTATGATATGATAAACTTCATGACTCAGACAGACACACAGAAGTCTATGGGACTGGATGAGATCCACCTAAGGGTACAGAGGGAGCTGGCAGAAGTGCTCACCAAGCCACTTTCCATCATTTATCAGCAGTCCTGGCCAGAGAGTGCTGGGGAATGGAGTTAAATCCAGTTCATGGCCAGCCACAAGTGGTGTTCCCCAGGGCTCAGTACTGGGGCATGTCCTCTTTAATATCTTTATCAGTGATCTGGATGAGGGGATTGAATGCGCCCTCAGTAAGTTTGCAGATGACACCAAGTTAGGGGGATGTATTGATTTGTTTGTGGGGAGGGAGGCTCTACAGAGAGATCTGGACAGGCCAGTGGTATGAGGTTCAACAAGGCCAAGTGCTGGGTCCTGCACTTGGGTCATAACAATCCCATGCAACACTACAGACTTCAGGAAGAGTGAGCTGGAAAGCTGCCCAGCAGAAAAGGATCTGGGGTTGTTGGTTGACAGCCAGCTCAATGTGAGCCAGCAGTGTGCCCAGGTGGCCAAGAAGGCCAACAGCTCCTGGCTTGTATCAGCAATAGTGTGGTCAGCAGGACTAGTGAAGTGATCATCCCCCTGTACTCGGCACTGGTGAGGCTGCACCTCAAATACTGTGTTTAGTTTTGGGCCCTTCACTACAAGAGGGAAATTGAGTTGCTGAAGTGTGTCCAAAGAAGGCCAAGGAAGCTGGTGAAGGGTCTAGAGAACAAGTCTTATGAGGAGCAGGTGAGGGAACTGGGATTGTTTATCCTGGAGAAAAGGAGACTGAGGGGAGACCTTATCACTCGTTACTACTACCTGAAGGGAGATTATAGTGAAGAAAATGGCCTCAAGTTGTGCCAGAGGAGGTTTGGGTTGGGTATTAGGAAAAATTTCTTCACAGAAAGGATTATCAAGCACTGGAACTGGCTGCCCAGGGAAGTGGTGGAATCACCATCCCTGGAGGTATTTAAAAAGTGTGCAGATGTGGTGCTTAAGGATATGGCTTAGTGGTGGGCTGGCAGTGCTGGGTTAACAACTGGACCTGATGATCTTAAAGGTCTCATCCAACCAAAACAGTTCTATGATTCTATGTCTCACAGAGAAACACTGAGCTGAACCCTGGGATCAATGTCCACATCATAAAATTTACCTCAACACTCTGCTGTTCTTGACAAAGACTTAAATGGTAAGTCATGTGTGAAAAGAGAGGGTCTAACCAAGGGGGTAAGAAAGTGCCTTGAGAGCCTCAGAGAGTGTTGGAATTGGAAAGTTTAATTTTTTTTGTTAACAACTAGCAGAAAAGGAAGCTCCTCAAATTTGAAGGGGCCTCAAATTTGTGCTAGAACATAATCCTGAGTACACAGCCACAGCCTCTCTTTACACATTAAACAGCAGAAGCAGCAACACAGATTTGCTCTTGTAATTTGACTAAATAAGAGTCCAAAACTGACTCAAGTACATTAGCAACAGACATTGTTAGGCTTGAGTCAGAAGCACTATGACCAACTGCTGAAACTGTGTCCACTTTTTCCTAGACATTGCTGAAGCACTATTTTCTAATCTCATCTCAGACAGATCCTTGTCAAACGTGCACAGCTACCAAAAACCTGCAGGTCAGGAAGTCTTGGAGAACTTCCAGCTTCTCCAGCTCTTGATTACAAGACAGATGAGCAAGCAACCCTGGTCAGATGTTTTTTGTCTTCCTAGAGAGTAAAGATTGAGTACTCGGTCCTTATGCAAGTCTGCATGTCTGGGTAGAAGAGGGGATTGAAGGCTGCCAAAGAGGTAGTTCAGAAACTTTTTCTGATGCTCCTTTCTTACCCTAGGATTGAGGTCCTGATAAAAGAAATAGACAAGCAGGTTATGGACATTGCCCAAACAAACAAGTGATGTGAGTGCAAACTACACACTTAAAAACCAAGACAGCTTAAAGCCACATCACTGAGCAAGAGAAACCACAGGTGAAGAGAATTATATTCATTTTCTGAAAAAAGTAGAAACAAGCACAGTACTCAAAAAGGACACAACATGCAGGGAAGGAAAACTAGATCATCACAACTGGAACTAGCCAGCTAGAGGAAAGTGCTCTGCCATCACTGGACTGGAAGTTGAAAGAAGGGAGAGCCACCTTCTCATTCTTCCCATGGGTGTCTGGGGTACGGAAAGGGAGGCACAAAGCATATACTCTACAGTCACTAATACAACTGAAACATCCCCACCCTGCCTGAATAGGAACCTGAACAATTGCTGAAAAGATAAGTCTAATTTTAATAACTTTCACAAAGCCTCCAGTAAATTACACCGTTCATTTTTAACTTCACTAAAGGCAATGTAATTGAAGGATTAGAAATAATGAAGAATTAAACCTCCAAGAAAGCAAACTTCATCATTCTACTAACAGGTTCCTCCTTAAGAATGCTGAATCTTTAAGGAAATTGTACTTTGCAAATTTAAAAGTATTTCTTCATTAGCAAAATACTACATGAAACTGAAGTTTTACTGGTAACTATTAGGAGAAAAAGCTTACATTCAAACTTCGCAAAACATATTTATCAATTTAGTCGATAAACTTACTTAAAATACCTTGTGCCTATTTCCAAAAGCAACATAAAAAGTTAATTAAAAGTTAAATTGCACAAGTTTCAAAATATGACTTTCATTTGCTGACTCTTCTGCTGCCCTGTCTCCCTGTCACCTTCCCCTGTCAAGACTATTGCTGCCCTTACATACCTCTCTTCCAGCTCCTGTTTCCTCATCTTTCCCTCTGTTAGTTCTCCATGTTTGTAAGTACAGTTTGAGGTGGTACTCGCTCTCCTTTTATACTGTCTGTAAGGGCAGAAACACTCCTAGTACATGAAAAGATAGCTCCCTCCTAATGCTTCCTGTCACAGAGGCCTTCTGAAGAACAATTCAAGAAAGAGCTTATCTGTTCCTACAGTTGTCAGATTATTACACCTAAAACTCCCCTGTTGAAATAAGCAGTTTCAGGGAAAGCAGTGCATGTGTGGTGTGGACAAGCCTTCAGTGCATTAAACTGATAAATTCATCACGTCTTTATTCAGCAAATGGAAATTGAGAGTATTCATTTGTAACTTGACCAAAACTTGATCCTTTTGCATAGGAGGACCAACTCATTCCCTGGATGCCAAAGTGTTTTGTCCTACCTCACAGTTACCTATTCTCTGCACCAAAGAAGAGCTTTTCAGAAGGCTGAGCTTTTTACTTTGAAGCAAGACAAGCTCAGTTTCCAATAATGAAAAGAAAAAACAGGCCAGAGCAGCTCATCAGGGAACATTTCCCTTTGTGTAATCACACAAACATTGTGATGATGGTATAAGGCTATTTAAAATAACTTACTGGGGAAGCGCAGGATGAAAGCATCAGGATTATGAATATGCTGCTCTTCAGTGTGCTGCCTCTAAAAAGTAAAGCTACTTTATACCTTTTTTTTACAGGTGACTTTCTATGTATATCGTTAGTAAATGGATATATACAGTTACGCTACAATCTTGGAGATAAGACAGTCATCCTACAGACCTTTCAGAAGGTCCATGCAAATGGAAATAGATGGCATTCACTCAAAGCAGGAAGAGTTGGTAATGAAGGTTACCTGGACCTGGATGGTATCAACATTACTCAAAATGCTAGTCCTGGAATGAATGCGCTAGACACGCACACGGATTTTTTCATTGGAGGGGTGTCCTCCTTAGATCTTGTTAATTCAATGGCAGTAGAAAACGAGCCCACAGGTTTCACAGGTTGTATACGAGAAATTCTTGTGAATAACAGGGAACTGAAGCTTACTGTGAATGACCCCAAAGGTGGAGCCAACGTTGGTGACTGTGATGGAACAGTTTGTGGGTATGCAGTGTGCAAAAATAACGGAACATGTCAAGTTGAAGCCTCGGGCTTTTCTTGTTCTTGCCCACAAGAATGGATAGGGAGCACATGTGAACAATCTATCCACTGTTCACAAAACAGGTGTGGGTCTCAAGCCCTCTGTATTCCTCAACCTACTTTGTTTTCATATATCTGTGTATGCGCACTAGGCTGGTCAGGTAAGTACTGTGATAACAAAATAAGTTTTTTTATAGCAAAGTTTGTTGGCAACTCCTACATCAAATACACAGATCCTTATTATGGAAAAAGAGACCTCCAACATAGCCGCATTTCTTTAAATTTTACTACCAATCAAACTGAAGGCTTAATAGTATGGATGGGAAAAGGTGAAGATGAAGATAATGATTTCCTTGCCATTGGTCTTTGCAATGGAACATTAAAAGTTGTGATTAATCTTGGAGAGAGAATCTCTGTTCCTCTAATTCATAGCAAGTACTCCACTTGTTGCGATACAAGATGGCATTTTGTCACTGTAGTTCAAAATCAAACTTATATTAAGGTATATCTTGATGAGGAGCTAATTTTTTTTGAAGATATTGATCCACGCAGAAAATACACAGCTTTAAACTATGGTGGCATTTGTTATTTTGGTGGGTTTGAAATTGGCAGGAAAGTCAATGTAGTCACTACAGGGCTTTTTCAGAAGGGATTCATTGGTAAAATTAAAGATGTGGTGCTCTTCCAAGACTCTAAGAAGATTCAGCTAATGAAAGCAGAAGGCTATAATGTTTACAATGGAAATTATGGCAATTAATTGAAAAACTGTTTAAGATTCTTTAGAAGTGATAAATTTCCTCCTGTTTCTTGTGTTAGCTGGCGGCACAAGACTCAGGAATCAACTATTTTTTAATGTTGGGAATTAATAGCAAATATAAAATGTGATCAGATGCTTTACTCATAATATTACTTATACATACTCTTTAGCATTGACTTTAAATTAATGGGAAAGTCTGCAGTTTTTTTCCTTATTGTGCTAGAACTAGTTTTGCAGACAAATAGAAAGTAATTAGCTTATAAAGCCAACCGTCACTCCAGTATTGTGTTGCTTTATGAGAACAGACAACTTACCTGTTTCTCCAGAACTCTTAAATTTTATTACATTGCAGAGTTTCTCTTGTAATTTTTTAGTAAGGTAGAGTGTAAAAACTGAAACTGGAGGAGGGGAGAAAAGGTGTACTTGGGGCAAAAAGTGCATATTGATTATAATGAGAATGTTTAAAATGTTAACATCTGTAATTTCCTGTGATGCCCACAGACTATTCTAGGTAATGAAGTTCTCCCACCCTTCTGAGTCTATCCACCGCACATGCATTTATGCAGAAAGGTAGAACTTATACCTGTCTTCATGCTAAAATACTACACTTGAAGAATTATTTTAAGAGCAAAAAAAGGTGTTTCACTTAATTACTGAACAGATGTAAAAGAATGCCTGCTGTTTTTCTCCAGCAGAGGTCTCCCCTATTTGACTGCATGAAAACCTTTTGTTTTAACCATTCGGAACTGGAATGTGGGAACGTGGCAGTCTGCCGCATAAAAGCTAGAAAGCCTAAGAGCTGCTCTACTTTAGCTACATCTTTCTGGCTTATACAGCCCTTAATGAGATTTTGAAATTTTACTAGACAATGGTTTTGGCCACAGTAAATTGAATTTGTATGACTGTATTTTTCCATTAATTTGTACTCTCAGAACAGAGCTCTTCATATATAAATTTAAACATTCTATTCCTTCTGAAAAAGCTTAATATTCTACTTCAGTGACAATTAAAACCACAGTAATTAAAGTTCTACTTTAATGTGATTAATCAAATGATTTATGGTGTCATCTACATTTCTCATTTGACTGCTGGCTTACTACATAAGTAAAATACTTAAATAAAAATAATAGTGATTGATTCCTATCGTTTCCTTTTTTACTTCACTATTGCTCAAAAGCACACTGTATTGGGTCTGACTGAGCTGGTTTTCCCCACAGCAGCCCTCATGGTGCAGTGTTTTGTGCTGGGAGCCAGAAGGGTGTTGATAACACACCCGTGTTGTGACTGCTGCTGAGCAGTGCTCACACAGCACCAAGGCTCTTCCCAACATTCAACCCCCAGTGGGATGGGGTGGGCAAGATCTTGGGAGGGGACACAACCAGGACAGCTGACCCGAACTGGCCAAAGGGATATTCCATACCATATAACGTCAGCTCAACTATAAAGCTAGGGAAAGGGAGGAGGACGGAGGGGACGACACACACATTCCTTTGTCCTCTGGAGCAACCGCTGGCTGCTACATGCCCTGGAGCCCTGCTTCCTGGGAAGGGGCCAGACATCACCTGCTGATGGGAAGTAGAGAATAAATCTTTGTTTTTATTTGCTTCTGCATGCAGATTTGCTTAGCTTTACTCAGTCATCATTAAACTGCTTTTGTTTTACCCACAAGGGTTTTTTTCCACCTTATTTTTGCTACCCCCTTTGCTCTGCTGAGGAGGGAGAGGAAAGGTGTGGGTGATAGAGCAGCCTGGTGGACTCCTTGTGCTCAGCCAAAGTTAACCCACCGCACACATAATAAACCATCACCCCCTAGCATGGAAATTCTCTGAATACACATCTTCAATGAGTACCCATCAGAAACAAGTACCTATTTCTGATTTTTTTTTAATCTTTTCACACAACAGATATGGAGCTGAGACAATAAGTACAGTAACAATAGGTGACACATTAGTTTTCACATAATCGTAATCAGGATGCAGCAATGAATGCACTGCCATCAGTTACTGATGACTTGGAGATAACTAAAGTGGTGGGGGTGATGGAACTACTCTGAAATGTTTTAACAAGCGTCTGCAAACATGACAATGTAAAGATGCCCCATGCAGTTTAATAAAATGCACTAATGGTGGAAAGTGCATAGAAAGGGGCTCTACTGTTCAGTAAGAATGTATTTTTTTTGTAGACTGCAGCATAGATCTCTAGACTAGTAACTACAGTAATTTAGTGGCTTAGTAACAGAAGTCTCCAAGAGCCTACCATCTTATTAGAAAGAAAGCTGCTGAAGTGTTCATTCAGTTACAGAGAATTTTAGTCTTGCATTAATAATCAAAACCAAAATATTAAACTTCTGTTAGGACATCTCCTGGGGAACTTTTAAAGGAATTCTATGAACTGGCTCTGCTCCACTGAAGTCACTGGCACCCAGACTTACAGAATGCATGGGAAGAACTAGGCATTGTCCAACACTGTGACCAGAACCGGGGTGACCTTCTGCAGTCCCTGATGATTTAAACTCTTGAATCATTCTATCCTCTTCAGCTGCTCGAAGCTCTCAAGTCATCAGCCTGATGCAACAGTGGTTTTTCCCCTCCCTCCTCCTCCTAAAGAGGCAGCTCATGAAGCCCACTTGGCATTTCAGCTGGCCCCAGATTCTTATCCTCTCCTAGTTTCTTTTCAGAGGGCCTTTTATGGCCATGTGATGCTGGGGAAGGGAGTGTATTTAGGATTTATCCTCTTCTCTCTGGGGCTCCTGGTGTACTGCCAGTTCCTCATCAGTGCACACTGCTTTTTGTGGTCTGAGCAGTGATTCAGTGTAGAACAAGTAACAAGTAATGAGAGCACTTGCATCTAACATGAGGATTAGAAGGAGAGTGACTGAAGGCAATGGAGAGGACAAAATCCTTTATTCCTGTTGTGGCAGGATTTATTTCCATTACACTAATTCAGATTCTAGGACCAAATCCTGGAAACTGCTGCTGTTTGTTAAACTCTTAACAAAACTCTCCCTCAAGAGCTGTAGCTCTCTTTGGGATCTACACACGTGAGGCAGGTAGTAAAGCACTTGGCAAACTTGGAAAACGTTCACATACTCTTTCCAAACGGATTATTTCTGGTAGTGCTGGCAGAAAGCATTCCCGTCCCTTCCCTACAGACAGTTGCCATTTTCATTGTTCCTACTCTATTTTTAGAGCGCAAATGAATGGGAATGTGTAAAAGTGATTTACCGGTGGACTGCGAGTAGACTCCTTTTGATTAGGTCAAAATAAAATCTTCACAAGCAGAGCTGTCGGCTTAAAACTTGCTCCAAACGGGAGGAATGCTTTGCTACATTTATATGTCCAAAGATTCTGTGTTGTTTAAATATTTACATCAACACATGCATAATACTACCAGATATATGCCATGGCACTGCTGATATACAGAGCATGGCATTAATTTGGGAAAGATTAATCACATCATGTTATCATGCTATAAAACAGTTTAAATATTGCTTCTAGTTACCACCAAACTGAGGAGTTTTTCTTTATGAATCTTCTCAACTGTGAGTCTAAGAAACATTACTTAATAAAAGTCTAACACTTCCTTTATTCAGCACAAGATTTTTCCTTTTAGGCAATTTGACCATGAAGCTAACTGCAAGGTATCCAAATGAAATTTTACCTTGAAGTATATTACTAAATAGAAATAACAATTAGTGTGTTGTTAAACTGGAAAGACCTTTCTGGAAAGAAGCTTTTCCAAAGCGACGTGAAAAATGCTACATCAGTACATAAGGTCATGTACTCAAAGTGGAAAACAAAACACTGAAAGATGCAACAATAAATGTAAGTTCTTCTTTATGCGGTAGAATATTTTAGTTGTTTCTGACAGACTCAACAAAATTTTCAGTGTATTTTAAGAAGTATAAAAGCAGATCTTTGTTTGTTTTCAGGTTTGTCTGGGTCTTTTTTGCTTTTTGTTTTGCATCAGTGGATGGTAGTCACTATAAAATATAAATTTACGAGAAATCCCAATGGTACAAACACCCTTCTGCCCTTCTCCCACCCTCTTTGCTCCCCAAAACTCAAAAAGACTGAGCCATGAAGTGTACAACAAATATGGCATTCTGTAACTCAGCCTGCTATATTCATTTAGCCTATGGTTTCACAACTATGAAATCAAACACACAACAGTATGTGAGAAAGTTTTATCATTTTAGAATCAAAATATCCCTTAAAATATTTACATTTTACAGTAAAAAGGATAGCAAAACACAAAGTAATGTACAAGCTTAGGTATTCAAGTTTTTAAGCATGGAAAATGGTGGGAGAAATGAATTTACTACTACAAATTATATTTTCAAGAACTTAGGTTAAAAATGCTTTCTTAATAGAACAAGTGCAGTTAAAGCAATAACATTCAAGCAGCTCAGCCTTCCAATTTCTGGTCACAAACTGCTTCAGATGCTTAGGAAATACTTGAAAAACCAATGAAATACACTTGAATTATTTTATCATACGACTGAACAATTTAAACTCTTCACATGACCGAGCATTTTATATTTTGTTATAATGTGGGTGGATTCTGAGACTTTGCTACAGTCTTTATAAACAGTGCAATTTAAAAAGGAAGGTTATTATATGAAATTCACCTTTAAAATTATCAGAGCATCTTAAAACAGAAGAGAGCACAAATTACCAAAGGCAGCAACTATATTGCAGACTTGACTAAAGCCAACTTTATCAGCTAAGAAAATTTCTAAGCCTTTATTGCATATTAATAAAAGAAATCTTTAAAATTTTGAATATACAGCAATGTAAAGTTTTTAAAAATATTAAACTCCTACTTCTAGTGATAGTTGGTATAATGAAAAAAAGGATGAGTATTGGTACATCAAATGGTACCAAAACACTGACTTGTTTCTGCAAAACACCAACACTGAATTAAAAAAAGATGGCACAATCCTAGCAGGCTTTTTTTTCTTTTTTTATACAAAGTTTTACGACATTACTCTAACAGTTTATTTAAATAGGATTTCAAAAGACTGCCTGCATCATTTTACCTTTTGCTTTTAGGTCTGTCACTGTGGTCCCTATGTCTCTCTCTGTTCTTTTCACCTTCTCGTTCTCTATGCTTCTCTTTGCTTTTCTCCCTCTCCTTATCTTTTTCATGAGCCTGTTCTTCAGTTTTAGGCTTCTCCGTCTTTTTTTCTGGATTTCTAGTGTCTCTGGGGCTTTTTCCATCAGCAGCCCTATCACTGTGTGGAGATCGCAATCTTTCTTTGTCTCTCTGTCCCTCCTCTCTGTTCTTCCTCTCCCTCTCTTTTTCCTGATTTCTGTCTCTGCGTCTATTTCTTTCAGAATCTTGCTCCCAGTATTTTTCATTGTTCCACTCTTTTTCATGCCTGTCTTTCTTTTGGTGATGGGAATCACTGTAAAACCTTTGTCTATGTTGATCATTTTTTACTCTACTGAACCCTCTCTCCAAGTGCTGTTCTTGTCTGCCCCAAGGATCGCTGTGGCGCCTTTCTGGTCTCCTAGTGTCTTTACTCTGAAAAAAGTTTTCTGGCCCCAAAAATCTTGATTGTTTGTGAGCCACTGGTAGCCCTTGTGCAAGGGGTCCAGCATAGTGTGGTGGCTGACCTGATAAATGAGCTACTGGTGGCCACGGCATCATTGGATTTTGAGGAAAGCCAAAGCCAGGAGGAGGAAGAAGTGGAGGTGGTAAGTGAGGAGGAAATCCAAACATAGGGTTGTTTTGTGGAGGGAAGTTGTGAGGTGCTGGTGCCTGAAACTGAAATCCAGGTGGATTAGATTTAGGACGCTGAAAATTCTGCTGTGGAGGTCTAACAGATGAGAAGCTGCCACTTGTAATAGGGCTTGGGACTTTGGAAATAAATTCAGAACGAGAAGAGTTTTCAGTTTCAAAATGAGATGAAGGTGCTGCTGGTCCTCTCCTAAATGAGTTCACTGTTTCAATGTTCTGCATCAGTGCATCTTCCTGTGCACGTTTCGTATCTTCCGCTTGTGATGCAACTATGTTATCTGCTTTTGCTGCACTTGAACCATACTGCGTCTCACTGGTTTGCGCATCACTTTGATACGGGTTTAAGCCCACTTCTCCAGAAGACTGTTTATTCTCTGGTTCCATTTGATCATTTCCTGAAGCACTCTGTCGGTCTTCATTTCTGCTAACATCTCCTTCCTTGTTTTCTGAAGCATTAGTCTGCTGGCTTCGCCCAGCTGCCTGTCGTGGGTCTCTTTTAAGATTAATAAATGGTGGTGATTTAGAGGTATTAGCAGTGGCAGCTTCAGCAGAGCCTACATTAATGTTGTTCTCGCTGTTTTTTTTCCCTGCATTTGATGAGGAAGAAGAAAAGCTGGAATTTGTGGTCTTTCTGACTTCCTGTGCACAGTTATCCTTGTCAGGTAACTGCCGCTTTGGGTCATTTTCTTTACTTTCTTCCATTTCTTTATTCTGTGACTGAGCAGACAGATTTGCTAAAAATGCTTCTGTGGAGACATCTGGAGGCTTTCCCTTAAGACTCAGTCCTATCAAAGATCCAGTGCTTCTTGCAGAACTTGAGGTCTCTACAGCTGCGGCATCCACAGTTACAGTAGCATTAGTGGATTCTTGTGGATCATCCAAACCAGTCTTTGCTTCACTAACTTCAGTAGTTACATCAGAAACTTCCATGTTTTCTTCTTTTAAGGTTGCCTGTTCATTTAATAATGGTATGTCTTCACTGGGACTCGTTTCTGTCTTGCTGTGTTCATATACCTGCCCTGTTGTACCCAACAGACTTTGAAGAATATCATCCACTGGCAATGGTTTATTTGCTAGCTCCAGAGTAGAGGGCTGATTTTCCCATCCAACCAGGACTCCAGGAAGAAATCTGAGAGGCTTTGGTGGTTCATGTTTGGTACTTTCCACCAACGGTTCAGTAACCGCTGCAACATCGTCTGTATTTGATTGCTGAGGTTTATTTCTCTGCTTGTGTAGCACAGTTGTGAAGGAATTAAAAAAATCATTTTCCTCCTCATCTTCTAGTGCCAACTCATGATGAGAGACTTCAGGTTTGTTTGGCTTGCTTTTCTTCTCTGGTGGCAAGTTACTCAGGGTACTTTCAGAAGCTTCATCCACAAAACTACTGCTAGCACTCGCAACAGCAGTAATCTGCCTCTTCATTTTCTGGCGAATTATCAATCCCAGTAATAAATTTGGTCGATGTATTTCAATCCCTGTACAAAATTGTAACAGCAATTTATCATCTCCTTACATTTTGGTTAAGGCAATCATTTTAACAAAGACTGCATCCTTTATACTATAGAAATTTCCATCATTAAACACAACAGTGCTTAAAATAATCAAATGCATTTCCAACATAAATACTACGACTTCAAACACTGCAGATTAAAACTGCTTTAAGTACTTTATCACCCACTATGATATCCAAATACAGAATATGAGACAGTTATATAGGATATCTAGTTACATCGAAAGCACCACAGAAGTTAAACATCACGTTAGTCTAACACACTAAAGTCTTGTAATTGTCATAGCAAAGCACAGAAAAGGAAAAAAATGCTGACAGAACACTTGCAACCACAAAGTCTCCTCATCAATTTGTGTCAGACTTCTTCAAAGATTTACCACAACTGACTTTGCAAAATGTCATTCCAGGAACGCACTGTGTTTCAAGGCATTCTATTAGCTATGTCTTCACTAGGCATTTTGTTCTGTATAACAAAATCTTTTCTGCCTTGCCCACTTGGTTTAACTTTCCTTTTTTTTTTTTTTTTAAGAAAGTTTGGAACACTTGAGAAAAAAGGAATTGGTATATTTCATATAATGAAAAATACCATTTAAAAATATTACAGTATCAATCTGGAACTCAGTATGACTACTGCTATAGTTCACTTGCATCACTGGATTTCCTGAGATTGTAACCTCCAAAGCCACCTGGGTTAGAGGAAGAGTGTAGTAAACATGAAATAAACCTATGCACGGAAGTTTTAGTAACAATAATACTTTGAAGTATCAGAATAATCTTACAATAGGAAATCAATGTCTTTTCAAGGAAGCTAATTTAATACTATGGAAAGCTCATGACATGTTTGAACAGAATCGTTGGCATTTTTGACACAGTTTCCCATAACATCCTCATGAGAAAACTCAGGAAGTGTGAGGCAGAAGAACAGACGGTGAGATGGATTAAGAACTGGCTACATGACAGAGCCCAAAGAGTGGTGATCAATGGTGCCAAGTCCAGCTGGAAACCTGTAACTAGTGGAGTCCCCCAATGATCAGTGCTGGGTCCAGTCCTGTTCAACATCTTCATCAACAACCTCGAGGAAGGGACAGAGTAGTCTTCCCAGCAAGTTTGCTGATGATACAAAACTGGGAGGTTTGGCTGATACAACCTGAAGGCTGTGTGGCCATTCAGCAGGATTTGGACAGACTGGAGAGCTGGGCAAAGAGGAACCTAATGAGGTTCAACAAGAATAAGTGCAGAGTCCTGCACCTGGGAAGGAGTAACAAAATGCACCAGTACAGACTGGGAGGCGATCTACTAGAGAGCAGCTCTGTGGAGAAGGACCTTGGAGTCCTGGTGGACAACAAGTTATCCATGGGACAGCAATGTGCCCTTGTGACCAAGAAAGCCAATGGCATCCTGGGGTGCATTAAGAAGAATGTGACCAGCAGATCGAGGGAGGTCCTCCTCCCCCTCTACTCTGCCCTAGTGAGACCTCACCTGGAGTACTGTGTTCAGTTCTGGGATCCCCAGTTCAAGAGGGACAGAGATCTACTGGAGAGAGTCCAACAGAGGGCTACGAGGATGATTAGGGGACTGGAACACCTGCCTTATGAGGAAAGGTTGAGAGACCTGGGGCTTTTTAGTCTGGAGAAGAGAAGACTGAGAGGAGATCTAATTAATGTGTATAAATAGATGAGGGCTGGGTGTCATGAAGAAAGGGGCAACCTCTTTTCACTTGTGCCCTGTGATAGGACAAGGGTCAATGGATACAAGCTAGAGCACAAGAAGTTCCACCTCAACATGAGGAGGAACTTCTTTAACTGTGAGGGTTACAGAGCACTGGAGGGGGCTCCCCAGAGAGGTTGTAGAGTCTCCTTCTCTGGAGACTTTCAAGACCCATCTGGATGCGTTCCTGTGTAACCTGCCCTAGATTCTATGGTCCTGCTTGGCAGGGGGGTTGGACTTGATGATCTGCAGAGGTCCCTTCCAACCCCTAACATTCTATAATTCTATGATTTATATTTAACTTTCTCTTCTATTTTTGTTGTAAACTTCCTTAAGTAGTGTTGTGGCAATAAAGTTCAAAAATTGCAAGCTGTACTTACCAGGCCCATCAAAAGGCACAAGATGATGTGGAACTTTATCTGAGGAACCTAAAGGGATGAGGTACAAATCTTTCACTTGCTTCATGTTATTGGCTGCTACACCATAACGTTTTCTACTGCTGAAATAGGCAAACAACAATGCATAGGATATCTGATCCTCTTCTGTCACTGGGGTAAAGCGAACTACACAGATCTCCTGTTTACAGAAAGAGAGAGAAAAAGATAGTCAAATACATTTTTCTATTACATTTTAATTGTTTTAGTGACTGCTCTTTATTTAAAAGCACAGTTCAGAGGAGGAGAAAAAGCCTCCTCAAGAAGGCAGATAACAAGTGAGACAGAAGGAGCAGAAACAGGGCCAAAAATAATTATGGAAAACTGGAGAAAACAAATAGAAAGCATTTAGTATAAAAAGAATTACAGTGCATGACAACAAAAGCCAATGTTTTACGGAAGCATGCCAGCTTCCAATTAATTATTCCCTTCAACACCCTTAGCATTAACAGAAAGCTTTATTTTGTAGCCTACTGTGTCCAAGATATCTGTTAATATTAGGGCAAGACCACTATTCAGATTCCAGAACGATGACGAAAGCCCAGCTCAGGAGTCGATGCTGGTATTGATGCTGCTTAATGACTTAATTAACGACCTGGAAAAATGGGACAGAAAGGTCCCCATAAAACCGAGATGGCATTAATCAGGGGCAGTGGTTGATATGCTGAAGGGCTGGCTGCCATTCAAAGAGACCTCAGTGGGCTGAAAAAACAGGCTGACCTGACCTTTGTGAAGGGCAGCAAAGGCAAATGCAAAATCTTGCAGCTTGAGATGGAGTAACCCCACAGACCAGGACAGGCTGGAGGACTGAGTGGTGAGAAAGCAGCTTGGCATAAAAGGAGGTGGGAGTCCTGATGCACAAGTTGAATATGAAGCAGTAACGCATCCATGCCAAGAAGGCCAACTGTATGCTGGGTGTCGGAATCGAAGCAGCCAGCAGGCCAAGGGAAATGATTATGTCTTTCTATCCAGCACTTGTGACACAGCATTTGGAGAACACTATCTAGTTTTGGGCTCTCCAGCATGACAACCTGCACACAGCGGGACATGTCCACATACTGGACCACCGATATGGTTTTGTTACAGTATTCTAACAGTACTGAAAGGGTAACACTTGCAATATGGGAAGTGGTGTCCAAACATCCATGATGAGTTACTGTCTCAAAGGAATATAAGTATTTTCAAGCAGCAAATAAGTTTAAGGTTAGATAGTAAGAAAAGAAACACCACTATCTGCCATCCATCATAACTACCAGTTACTCTTAATATTTTGCAGATGTTCCAGGGAAAAAAAAAAGATGATCTTTAGGGTAAATAGGATGTATGTTAAACAGCAAACCTTCAATATGTAAAATTCTTACCTTGGTCCCTGAAGCTTTGATTTTTTCTACATACTCCCAGACAGTGTGAGGAGAGATCCTGCCACCTACTTGAATACTATCAGGTAAATCCTATGAGAAAGGACAAAAGAAATCTGAATCCAACGTAAAAATTGTGGTAAATCCTTCATCCAGTACCTGGTTTATATATTTAAAACATACTTAATTCTTTTATTTCTTAAATTATAATTTTAAAATACCAGTTGAAGTTACAACAGTAGAAACAAATGAATTTAAATTTTGGATATTTAAATGAAGTTTTCAGTGCAAAGTCAATGATCTGTACTAAATTGGTCATCATTCAATACTGTTCATCTCTATCTCCCCAGAATTATTTATTTCAGTAATGTTAACTGCAAACAAACTGTACTGTGCTCTGGAATCACTCAAGTTATCTGTAAGATCAAACTGCTGTAAGCACCCCATACCCGCGTCTATAAGAAACTTTCAAAATCTTAATCACGAGGGGAAAACAATGTACACATCCGTATATATAGAAGTGTATTTGGTTTTGGATACTACTGAGTTCACTATTCACAAGCAACAAAAACAAACTTTCAGAATCATTTAGGAACACACCTAAGAAACTTTTTTGTTTTTTTAGTGAAGCAGAAGAGTTTTGAAAAGTGCATCATATTCACAAAACATTCCTTTAGTACTAAAGGGTACTGCATGCCCTGCACTTCACTGAAGATTTACAGGGAAGACAATCACATTAATAGAAGACCTAAGTCTTTTAATTAGAAAGGTGATGCATTACATGTCATTTCCAAGAAGTAACACAGGCCCTGATGAGCTTTCTGATTGCTACTTTATAAGCAGTTGAATCCTTTTTCTGCTTCTCAGACACTGAAGAAAACACTACATAAACTTTTTATTTTTAGGGATAGTTTAGTCTTATAATGGGAGGTTAGGACCAGAATTGCCACGAGACAGGTAAAAAAATAAACCCTGTTATGCAGATTTCTGTGGAAGATGAAAAGATTTCTTGCACTGTCAACAGAAACCGCTGGTGGTCACTTCTCTTCCAAAAACTGGTATGGACTTGTTTAATGCTTTGAATTCAAAACTGAGCTACAACTTTCTCACCCCTAATTCAGAAAATTGGTGTCACCAAGGTGGTTATTTCAGTAGCAAGTTTTGTCGTGCCTTTCCCTGCTACTTTATGCTACAGAAGATGCTCCATAATAAACAAAAAACAGTTCAACTTTTATAAAACCAGCTCTGGAAATACAACTGCTCCTCCTCCAGAAACATTTTACAGTGAGATGAGAGCAAAACATTTTAAAATATATCAAAGAACTTGAATCCAGATGAACCATGTAGGGTTCATGTAGGACAAACTGAAAAATACTTTACTTACAAATACCTACCCTAACCTATGTCCTCCCACAAATACTTTACTGAGTACAATGATCATGCTTCACTGACTTTCATCATTAAACTATTAGCAGCCTACAAAGTAAATAAGTCACTGAAGTTAATAAATGAATTGTTCATTCTTTGCAGTAAATATAAATACCTCTGTTAAATACTCAAAAGAGCCAGAAACTGGATAAGCCTTAATAACAAACTTTGCCACTGAAGGCATATTGATAAAACCCTTCCAGATGAAATTCAGGCGTGCCAGAAACAGACTTTCACATTCCACAGTACCAGGTGTTTCTGACCTAAAAAACAACAAATAAAAACACCCCTTATTTATAACATGATATATCACACAAGGTAATGCAAAACATTAAGAATTCTTTGTAAAAGAAATAAGTCAGATATGCAGCACATTAGTTTACTACAATATATTTTGAGATTGAAGAAGTTATTTAGTCCAAGAGTTATTAAATGCTACTGAAGAGGACACACAAACACAGACAGGTGATGCAGGCCCAGTAAGATCCTCTCCTGCCAGAGGGAGTATGGGAGAACGTACTGCCAGCTAGCCTATCCTCACCTTGCTTTCCTAGATCCTGCATTTTGTTGTAACACTGTCCACCACCCAAATACCTGCGTCCCCCTTCCCTTCCCTTGTCCCACAACTGGCTCCTCATCTCATCCATGCATCACTTCCCAATTCCAGTATCATCACCTGTATAAAACAGTGGTACCCCTCCCACACACCCTTTAAAAAAAAGCCTCAGTTTTGTTTTGTCAACAAAGCAGCTGTGAAGAATAAATGGAAATACTTATATTTTAATTCCATAGGAGAGCATTTCGGAACCTCAGGGTCTCCTCATGGAAAAGGTTACAGCCACAGTTCAGCATTTCCCCATCATGTTGTTACATTATAGGCATGCTATTAGCAGTTTTAAGGTAGCTGCCCAGTAGTACCATTACTGTTACAGTAACACAGTAACCTAAGTTTCTTTTTGTCTACATTAGAAATTACTTCCTTGAACCTTCAACAAGCTATTCAAAAAACAAAGTCCACTGTCCTCAGTAAAGGACCACACTGTCCTGATAAATGCAGAATTTCAGCACAAACTCTGCTGAATTCTAGATAACAGGAAGTTGATGTTTTCCTAGAAAATACTCTCTCAAACCAGAAAAAACAGCCTCATAAATTACAATTCCCTCTTTAGTGAGTAGCAGCGTGGAAGAAAATGAAAAGAGAAATGACAGCAAATATGGCAAAACATCAAACATGCTGCTGTTAACTGTCACTTCTTGAAAAGCATTGCTTTGAGGTTTGAAACTTGCCAGATTTGTCAGTGTAAATGCTCTGTTTAGAGCAATCTCATATTCCCTGTACACGTGTACACATACACTCTCACTCAGTTGCAGCACCGCACGTACTACATTCCTTAACAGCAAAATACTGGATGAAATCTATATCCTGACTTCAAATACTAACTCATGTGCTTTTTTAGTCCTTGCTGCATCAGAAAACATAAGGGAGTTTACTTGTCCACAGAAGAAAATGTACTAACTAGAAGTTTGTTATCACAACAACATATGTAGCATTATTTATACAAATGGATAGCATCATTCGCTCCAGCAGAAAACCCTATTCCTAAGTGTACAACTTCAAGTATACAAACGGATTAATGAAATATCATTAGAAAAATTAGCTTTAGTCATAACAGTGTAACAAGATTAATAGTGTCTTTCATTTAAAAATAGTGTTTCTACAGTTTATATTACTTTGGGAGAGGTGTGAATGATGATTTTGAGGAGTCTTGCTTGTCATCTTCCAGTAATTCTGAAGCTAAAATACTTGATGTTGAAGAAAGCGCGTCTGCAATGCTCTCTGCTTCATTGTCTGACTGCTTCCGTGCAACTCCAACAGAGACTTTCACTTTTTTGGTAGAAAGATCATCGGTAGGTGGTGCCATTCGGCCTGCAGAAAAAGAATTGCAATTGCTTTTTATTTAAAGAAGCAAAAAAGGACTTTCTCTGAACACATGGAAGACACACCAAAAATACTACGTATTGCCACTCTACTGGAGTCGGATAAAGAAATTATACAGTTTATACATATTTATGCAATGTATGAATGTGTACATTGTATATACTTATACAAAATTATACATAAATATTGCCACTGTCATGGGGCAGGATAAAGAAATGAGGAATCGACAATAGCATGTATACCCATTAAAGGGATTTCTTTCTTTGCAGTTTTTTTTTAAATAGATGACAAGTTTATGCCAATAGACTATCATTTTAATATTGTCTCTTTTGTAAATTATGAAGTCAAACACTGTTTTCCACACCTTTGTCAGCAAACTATGGGAAAAAACACATTTATTTACATTCTTGAAGTATACTAAGACTTATGACTGAAAAGCATTATACAAGCATGATGTATTTATTTTGACGTGCTTTTCAAAATTACCTATGCAGATTTTGCAGTTAAGATCGAAGAGATGATTTTTATGCTGACTTGTGGTGTCCGGAGATGCAGATTCATTTGCTTCTTTATCTTTTTCAGCTTCCTCTGACTTCTCAAACAATTTGATATTAGGTTCCTAAGAAAAGTCAAACACATTTCAGTTAGCCTTTTTTTCTGCTACTCATATTCCTAATATTGCTATCCATATTGCTTTAGTATTTTATAGTGTTTTATTCCCTTCATACATAAAACTTTCCCTTCAGCTGTACAGCCTAAAAGGCTATCACAAAATCTAGAAATACATTAAAAGAATGAATTGGTATTCCTAAATCTCTTTTAGGTAAGACTTAGGATATTTTCCACTATTGCCAGAATTCATCATACGGTCATGCACACAGCACAAAAAACCACAAACACCAGGCCACCAGTTAAAGTCAGTAAGGATGAAAGAAAAATTAAACTCAAACCAAAACCTGACATACCATTACAGATCTGAACAACAAAATCATGAACAGGACACTTTACAACCATATTATCTATGAAATAAAACAGTGTTGCCATGTTTTATTTTCTACCTGAATTTCCATTACTTCCTCTTGTTCTTTCATTGGTGTTTCACTTTCAATTTCTATTTCTCCTTTGTGAGTAATTTTTGTGATAGGTCTTCTTTCAACTTCCCGCTGTTCTTTCTCAATCATTTCAATTGTCTGCGAAAACAGGAAATTACGTATATTTACTTCCACACAATAAAATCTGGAAATTCACAAATGTAACAACAAAAATAGGACTGCAATTTGGAAACCCCGTGGGGATACACTTATTTTGCAAGTGTCAAATAGTTTCATAAAGCAAATGCATTAGTAGCCACTAACTTCACCTACAGTGCAGCAAGTCCTTATTGAGCATCTGTTTAAACAAGTTATAAAGCAGACCTTCAACACTAAATTTAAAGACAAGTAATTCTGATTTTCCAAGAGCTGAAGAAAAAAAAAAAAGCCTCAATTCTTTTCCCATAATAATACGGACAACGTAGAATATAAATACATATACATTTCTAACAGTGAAAAATATGCTTGCTTTTCAGTACACAAACCTAACACTCTACCTGAAAAAAAAAAAGTATTATTAAAGTAATGGATCTGCTAATTCTGATCAGCACCGCTGCTTTAGGTTTTTGCCGAAAAGAAAACATAAACCATTATTTCTAAAACTGCTTCTTAAAGCCTGCTTCTACTTCTTAAACAAGGAATGGTTTGTGTTGGTTCTCCTAAATATTTTAACACTGGTTTCGTAAGGAGACAAGGTTTCTATGACTGCTTTATCTGTCTGCCAAGTGCCTAGTTACTTTTGAGCAAATTGGGGAAGGTTAAAAATTACTAAGCAGCAGACTCAAAGTCTCACTTAAATAGGAAAATGAAAAATACAGTCAAATTATACATTACTATTTATTTTACACGTTGCATTCTCTGTCAACTTCTAGAAATTTTGTAGGATTTCTCTGCATTATTTAAGGCCCTTCAGTAATTTTTGAGCAGCACATGCTTTTATTTTGAAGCGGGTCCTCACAGCAGTAGAATATTGTTTTGGACAGTCTGTTTTCACAATTTTATTGATCATTATAAAAATAAATGTAATAAAGTTGTACTACAAAAGATGGGCTTTGGATAGCTACAAAATAAATAAACTTTTCATCCCTTTCTAGGTCCTCAAAACAACCTTGAGATAATAGGATATTTCAACAACTGTTTTTGCACAGGAACTAGCAAAAACTTGTCATGATTCAGTAACAGGTATACTCACAATATGGAAAGAAAAGGAAAAATACCAGGTATTATTAATGTTGCAATGCAGTCTCTAAAACAGCAGCCCACTGTACTGCATCAGTTATCACTGAACATACTTTCACTCTGAGCACACAGAATTAAAGAGTATGAACTTCCACCTACTCTATGTGACACTACCTACTCATTAACTTTTATTGGAAGTCATCTGATAACCAATTCCTAGTATCATAAAACCCAAAACACAAAATATATACCAGTTAACACTACCTAAATTTTGTGCCTTTCAGTTCAATTAAGTGGCATACAAATACCAAAGGTTGTGCCAGAAAAACCCAGATTTTATAAACTAGAAACCTTGATGCTCTAAACTGGACATTCCTAAGCAGCTGTAGGTAACCTTCATCAGACTAACTGCCCAATAAACAGGGTAGTATCTAAAAAAAAAAAAAAAAAAAAGACATCTTCTATAAAAATAATACAGCCCCTCATATTTCTGCTTTTCCTTCTAAACTGTCAACACAGCTATAAATATAATGTGACTTTCTGTTTCAAGAAGAGTAATGCTCAAACTAACCTAATAGCCTTCCTACACTTTGTTGGGGTTTTTTTTATTTTTATTTTTTTTCCTTTAGATTGCTTTTCAGACTGGCAGATCAGGTTTTCAGCTTCAGGTTTACCTCTCGGTGGGTGAATTATCATGCTCCATCAGTGTGTAAGTTATAAACATCAGTTTGGTTTGCTTTGTCCAAAGGGATCCCTCTCACTTTTTAAGAAACTGGTATCTATAAAGCTCCAGCTAGAGCTTTAAAATCTTGTCAGAAATAAACACAAAGAAGCCCTCACTCTTGAGGCAGAAGAGGGAGCAAGAAGCAACAACGTTACAAGGAAAAGGAAACTGCATGGTTTCTCTCTTTCAGGAATTTACTACACTTCTTCCACTTCTGTCCTAACAATTCCTTTGGGTTTTGAATACTAAATAAATCAGAGATCCTCCTGATTAGTCAGAGTCACTTTGTGGAACATGCATTCTGTTCCTTTTACAAAGACTTAACCTGCAAACAGAAGTTAAATGTGCTTAGGAAGTCAACTAAACAACGTAAGCTGACAAATCTCACATGTCTGTTTTCCCTCTGTCTCCAAGCAGCCAGTTCTTTGGAAGCCAGTTCTTCCGGGCTCATTTTTATTAAATGGTCTGGAGTAACCTCTCCTTTCAGTACTTTCTTAAATAATATCTAGAAGAAAGAAGAAACGTTAACTATTACTATCAAGACAAAAACAACTCACAGCAGGATATAAACCAAAGAAGGAACATACAACATGCTCTGTATAACTGTATGTATCATGTGATTTTGTAATTGTCTCCCACTGTAGGAAGCGGTACTAGATTTTATAATACAAAAAGCTTCATTCCAGAGCTTCATTTATTCTACGTAACAGAATCTATCTACATATACACAAAGATTAGACATATAATTAACTGTTGTTTCAAAGGAGAAAGTGAATTTATGCCTGTTGCAGCAGTAACTCATCTGTTTTTTTCAGGGATAGGTGCAAATTCCCTGTATTACACAGTAAAAAGAAGCTGGTATTAACAAGGGTATCTATGCTTCTTAACCAACTGAACTGAATTCCTAGGGTAAAAAACACCCCATATAATTTACCAGTATGAGCAAAGAGAAGCCAGTGACAGAAGTTAGTTCATATAATTTACAGCTGCCTAATTGTAGTTGTAAAATACTATAGACAAAGCAATTTGGTCAGAATAACTGATAAAAGGACAAAATATAGAAGTTGAGGAGGTGAGGATGATGTTGAATAATGGGCTTACAGAAAGCAGAAAAGGGAGTGAAGATCAAGCTTAAGAAATCTGGGTATGAAAAAGCACAGTGAGACAACCTACTGGACAGAAACAAAAGTAAGTGCAGTAAGCAGTGAAGAGTTATGGGGGGGACACGGACACCTAAACAACAGATCAGTGATTAAGAAACTAGGCAGGCTATATCCACTGCACTTTGAAATCCCACTATAAAATGTGCACCAAGAGCAAGATGTTGAAGACTTAGCGATAGGGAACATGTGAAAATGAACAGAGGACACTGAGTGTGCAAGAGGACAAACAACATCAAAGAGATGAGAAAACGAAAAAAAAAAAAAAACCAAAACCCTGAATAAGATAAATTGTGAAAAGATTAATAATGTATCTACATAGAAGATTTCTAATCTACAGCAAATGAAGGATTTCTATAAAGCAAAGGAGACAAATAATACCTACATTATTTTTAGGATCTTTTAGATTGAACATTAAACTCCTGTATTTGTTCTTATACTTTGAGTCAGTGTCCCGAAAAAAAGAAAACAGCTCTCTTTCAATCCTTGTGGCAACTTTTGCTGCTCTCTCCTCAGGAATCTTTAAACTGGAGTCTGTCAGTCTGCGAGAGAACACAAGGGAAAGAATTATCAAATGCTTCCAAATACTTAATACTTTTTTCTCCGCTTGCTGAAAGAAAATAGTTACGAACACAAATTTGTAACTTCATTTAGTAACATATCTTTACCTTTTCATCAGAATTTCCTTAAGAGACTGCTTGACACTTTGTCTTATCTGGTCAGCAGAAGGTTTGGAAGCTGGAACAGTGGGCAGGTGTGTTGCACTAATAGATCCTTTCTCATTTTTCTTTTTTTTAATTTCTTGTTTCTCATGAACACCTATCAAAACACAGAGTTAAAAAATGCAAGCTACTCAAGTCACTGCTATGAACTTTTACTGTTGCTGGATGTCACGAAGCTTTCTTTCCAAACTGCTAATAACTGACCTTCAAGGAGAAGAAATGGACTCAAGAGGGTGAAGGGGTTTTGTTTGTTTGTTTTTCTCATTTGGTTTGGATTTTGTATTGTACAGATTAATCCACAAAAAACTTCCTTATCAAAAAACCCACAACTTTTGCCTTTTGACTTACAGTATTTTCCTCTATACTGACCCAAGATGACCAGTGCTTATTAGTTTGATCTTAAGTAGGATTTTTTACTCCGAATTTTTGTAATAGCATAGATTTATTTTTCAATGAGCAAACTGAGAAATAACATACTGGAAAGCATGTATTATATTAAACTTTAGTGTTTTTCATTAAACTTAATTCTTTATCTGCTAGCCATCAAAATTATTTCAATTATCATAATTTCAGCTTCTGATCTGAGTAACAGACACTCTGAAACACAGCCACTATAAATTTTGTATCATAAATAATGCAAGTAATGGAAATTTCTAATCAAATTAAAATAATTAAAGCAAAAAAAATTCCTTCAAAATTTAGTTTTCAGAGCATCAACTGAAAGCTCATTTGTCTTAGCACATGAACATGTCACTAATTTAGAGCAGCAGCCTATTTTTGAAAGCAACAGGAAATACATAATATTACTTTATTGACTTTGTATTCTGAATAAAGAAACAAATTGAAGAGTGATAAAGATCTAACTTGAGTGTTCGATGGTAAAAATATTTCTTTATTACTGCTTTCACCTAACTGAGTACAACTTAAAATGCACTAAGATCAGAAGCAAGCTAATTAAGTTTTTAAGTAGCTATAAAAAGGCAGATTTTATTTTCTGTTCGGCAGATTGTGCGGTTGAATCACAAACTCTCATTAATACTGCTATGATCCCTACCAAAAGTAATGATTCCCATTCCTCACCAGCAAGGTGGTACAGACCTGAGACAGCTGCTTGCTATTCTGCGCTGTGATCAAAAGTATTCATATGCTAGGCCTGTTAAGTAAAGCAGTTTTAATAATGTTTTTATTTTCACAATACATTTTTTTTTACTCATCTCCCTGTTGGAAGGAGGATGAAGAGCTGGACTAAAACCTTTCAAAAAATGTATCCGTTGGGGGGTCAGGGAAATGGAAAATCTCCACATGCCAGCAACATTTTGGCAGTTTCAACCATCTGAAAACACAGTCACGTAACAGGGAAGCGATAGGTAGGATTAGCAATAAACAATGCCACTTTAAGCATAATTCAAAGCAGTTAAGAGATTAAGATAAATGTGCTGCTTAATAATTCTATGCTAATTATCATAAATGAGACCACCAAGCCTCTCCTGTTTAAAAATGATTTTTAGATTAAATTCTGTTCTGAAATCGTAACTGTAAATATTTTTGTTGTCTCCCTAATTCAATTAATGTCTTTTAGAACAATTCAATTACTTCATGGATGACAAAGACTTATTTCACTTCATGCAATTTGCAGTTAGAAAGGATGTCAATTATTTTCTGACTCAGAATTTCAAAGTTGAACAACTAGGAATTTGAAGTCTAATATACCATTCAATATAAAATACTTACATTCAGATTTACATTTAACCCTGACATTTTCAATTGTTTTTTTTCCACCAGTAAGTGTTTCTAGAATGCATCAGCACTAGCAAAAGACCAGAAGAGTAGGTTTTTTTTTCTTTCTTTTTTAAACAAAAATTCAGAGCTTGAGTTTAGGAGTTAAAGACACAACTCTCACAAAATCTCACTATCTTTGCTGCTGAGATTTCAGCCCAAAATGACAACAATTTCATATTACCATTATCTTAGAATAATGCTTCCTGGAAAGGAGCTGGGGAAGGGACAGAGGTTGCTGGGAGGGGAAATACATCCTTTCAACTTCAAAATAAAATTTAGATTAAAATCTGATGGCTCAGTATGCTATATAATGTTCCCCTTTGAAATAAGTTGATACAATTATTTGTCAATTTGTGCAAAAGACATAAGTAAAGATATAATTTATATAGCAATTAAAATATTTTTATGTACATTAAGTATTTCATTGTATTTTATAGAGTAGTATTTCAAAGTTTTTCTGCAATGTGAAATCAAGTTTAACACAGAGATGTGTCTGTGTACTTTTTCTCCCATTCTTGATTAGGTGAGCATCCTCTGCTATTCAAACAGGAAACACGCATCTACACAGGAAACATTTATTTGCTAAATACAATCTAAAGAGAAATGAGAAATAAAGATCATAAACATCATGGGAACAAACAGCTCTTCAGATCACCACCACCTGCACTAAAAAACGTGGTTTGAAAAACTGGTATTATAAAGAAAGCAATCGTCCTTTACCATACATATGGGTGATTACAGCATGGAATACTTCCCCAAACCTCACTACCTGATTTTGTGGACTTTTCAGTCGCGCTAAGGGATTCTTTACTTCTTTCATTTTTATCTTCAGGGGAACGCCGAGGAATGACAGCAGTTTGTGATCCTTTTCGAGCAGGAATATGTTGCCCTTTTTTAGCATCTGAGTCTCTGGACTCTGACAAGTTCTTCCCATCACCAGATTCCTGAAATAAACATTTACACATTGACATGCTACTGATTAATGCTACAATGAACCACTACATTACCACACATTCTTCCCATTTTTCTTCTCTTTATGTATACCATACAATGATACATACATCCCCAGATGTATGTACCATCATATAATAATTTCTAAAAAGTTACCGGCTATCCCAAATTACTGCTGAGTATCGCTTAACAATCTCTTTGGAATACTAGCCGAAGACATATGACAGACAACTTGCAGTTAAGCTCTACATTGAAAACCATCTTTGTTTTCAGTTATTTTAAAAGCTCAGGGATAGCAATGAATACTCCTTAACCAGTTTTAGCCACATATCCACAGGAAGTCACTTATGTTCAGTAAGCACGTGAAAACCAAAATTAAACAGAATAGCTTATGTCAGAATTACCATCTACTATTCAGAAATAAGATAAAAAAGGATTACTTATCATTAAGTTATGATGAATATGATGCTATATACTGAAAGCATCATAATAAAACTTCTCAGTGCTCTTGCAAATTATTCTTTGGTTAGTAAAATGAGACACGAACAAAGCAGAAAAGCCCTAATTAAAATGTTAGGCATTTTCTTCTACATACACTCTGAAGTTAAAACAATCAAAACCAAAATACTGTTTTCATATTGTTTTACAGTTATTTAAAAGTTCTACGCTTTCTATCATACAGCAAACTGACAGATATCCTGTAACAGGGATTAGAAATCTGAGAGAAAAATGCACCAAGTTCCTCACCATTTCTACACACACCTATATATATATATGTGTATACATACATGCATATGATGTGCACATAACTCTGCTGAGCATGAGTTTAGCAATACCACCTTGAAAGAAAAAACAGTTAGAAAATGAAGTAACTCTGGGAATAATAATGGAGAACTTTTAAACTAGATGCAGGAAATATTTTTAAATATGGCATTTTAAACAGCACAATTTAGGAAGAAACTCCTAACCCCAATAATTAACAGAACTTTAATCATCGGTAAGACTCACTCGTCTGAATATTTTGACTTTGTGCTTCCCAGTGTCCTCTGTTTGCTTTGTTTTTTCCATTGCTATATTTAGATTAGAAGTAGGTGTTTGCTTCGATATCCCCAGTTTTTCACACTCAACTGCTTTTTCTTCTCCATGAATTTCAAGTTTCACCTGAGTATCTGGCACACTTTGATCAAAGCACTCCATTTTTTTGTCTTCTTCAGCACAGCATTTCACACACACATATTCTTTATCTTCTTCTCCCATCTGCTGTGCTTGAGAAAGGCTCAATCCAACACAATCACCATGAAACCAATCATCACATCTACCACAGCCTACCATAAACCTGAAAACAAAGGAAGACATAAGTCAGTGTACAGACTATGAAAAAAGATACAGCAACTTAAGCAGAACATACCACTTGTTTTGACTTGTGCATCTCAACTATTCATTCTTACCTGGTGGTTTTCTTTGTAGCTTTACATCCATCTCCAGCCTTACGACATGGTATGGTCTTCCCAATACTTTTTTTTTTTTTT
>JAVFHW010080195.1:36256-69486 GCA_032159205.1 Eurystomus glaucurus suahelicus | reverse complement strand
CTTTTTTTGCCTTTTGCAGTAGTCCAAGAGACTATCATAACCTCATTGATAGGAATGTAAAAATCCAAAAAACCCCACAAAAACTCTCAAAACTAGTAAGCTTGTGTTTGAAAAGACTTGGAAATTTTATTGCAAGATCATACTATCCTTGCTTTCCTTCAAATACAATCATCACCCTTGTAGCAGAAATGTATCAGCAACTGCCACTTTCCACAGCAGTAAGAGATGTTTAAGTGTTCTGACGACTAAGCACAGAAACATGAACCTACTCTAAATTACTTGGTATTTTACACCACATTCCTCAGACCATTATTACTGAATTATTTCCAGAAAGTTCCTTTTTCTTTTCTTTACTGGTGAATATGGGGCCAGGATTTTGGCATCCAGCTACATCTGTCCAGCCTGAAGTGACCGCTTGGTTTGTTTCAGGTAAGGTACATGTCACTTTTGTGTTGTTCAGCTGTTTTATTCAGAGCTAACAGTTATTTCAATAATGTTTCAGACATCAAAATGAGTATCATTTAAAGGATGCCTTTCTCAGACTCCTCAACTGCTTTGTTATTTTAAAAGTAACTCTAAGTACAGATAGTATTTTCAAAGTGCTGTAAAGATCACTTGGTCTAAAATAAAATCATAATGTCTGACTGTTTTGTGGAAGCATTTTGAAAACTTAATTAGGTATCACTAGTACCTAATTGCACTGATAGGTACGAATTCCAGTGAAACTATTTGGGCAGGACGTGGAATTTGGAAGTCACATAGGTTAAGCACCTCAAGATCTCTCTTTCAGATTTACATAGTAGTAATTATTTTTTACAATTCTTTCTTGTAATAATGAACTTTACATCATTCCTGAAGATCTGCTTGCAAATCACGTAGGAAGTCCTCTTGCCTTATCTACTTATATTCTTCTTCTTTTATATTTTTGGTTTTGGTTTATTCTTGTGTAAGCTATAATAAATATATGTATTATTTTTTATATATATATATATTGTCTGGATGAAGAAATTCCAGAAAGACTGCAAGTGTATTAGGAAAAGTGTGAGTTCTTTGTTACTACTGAAAAATAATTTACTGAATTACCGGGTTTTAAATTCCATAGAACACAGATCTGAATTTAAAAGTAATTAAACACTGGTTGTATCAGCAATATATGCAACAAGCTAAATACACTATCCTGCAAACCCCGTTTCTTTAATATGCTATGTATCTCTTTTGTAAGGTGATACTAAGGAAAATTATTCCTAACACATATGTTCTTGTTCAGGCTAGGATTTGCTGACTTACCTACTGTGCAAAACCACTTTTTGCAAAACTTACTTTTTGGAAGTATTACAAAACATGCTTAGAGGAACTCTCACTCCCCAGAACTGTAAATGAACACTGCAGATGGCTTGACGCAGGTACTGTACTAAAGAACCACTGCTATGTCAAGAGATGAAAATTCTTTCTATCTAACAGCAGAGGTTTGAAACAAGAAGAACAGAAGAAAATATTGTGGCTTTATGTTCTGTCCCTGCTTACCCCAAATAAATCAAGATTAAATTCTGCTTAAGTAAACAGTCTTTTGATGCAAAGGGAGTCTGAAGTTTTAAAGCTCCAGCAGTTTCAGGAAAAGATAATTTCCAGCTTTATTAGCCTATGATGCTGTTTGGTAAATCTGAAGAAATCAGTTTTTAATCTCGTTTGTGAAGAAAACTATTTTCTCATTTTTAATTTTCTTTTCTCTTCTAAGCTGCAAGTGCATTTATGGTATTACTTATCACCAGGAAACTGCATCTGTGCATCTATTTAGTAGCTTCAATTAGGAAGGCAGAGGTTCCTTCATACTTTGTCAGTATCTCAAGCTTTTCAGATAGATGTTCCAGCAAAGTGAAGATACAAGAAAGGTAACATTAGGGGACAAGTGCTTCTGATGGTCTTACAGAGTAATACCATAGCATTCATAAACACAACGGGAAAACAAGAGAGAAGCAACAGGACTTCAACACAAAGATGACTGCTCGTTTCTGAGAGCCTAGAGCCAAACATGTGATGACAGAAAATACAGTGCGAGTGCTTATTTCACAAATGCAAAGATCCACAAGAGGATGCATTACATAGAATACATCTTGTACCATTGCAAGAAAATACTGGTAAAGCTTTGGGAACACTGAAACTGGTTACAAAAATTCCAAATGTAAGATGTTCTGCATAACTAAATTAAGATCAAAGCAGACAGTCAAGTGCTTCTTGCTTAAAGGAAATTCTGGTGAACTAATGAATGAAGGCCTTTTGGTTAAAAAGAGAAAGAAATGAAGAATACAGTCTTGAAGCCACAATTGCTACTACTTGATTTTTTTATTAAAAATATGGGTTTTTTTCCCCAGTTCATAAATTCAGGAATTGGAGCTTAATTTGTTAAATGATCAAGGCAGACTGCAACCAAAACAAAATCTTGATTAATATTAGAAAATGGACTAAATTTGCAGAAAAGTAACTCCAGAGTCTGAAACATTCAAGATGCTGCACATCTTCAACTTTAAATTGATAGCATGTGGAATTTATCAGCTTAGCTCACACATAGTAAGTGGGCAACAGCGATAGTGTATAAGTAAAGCAGCAGGATAGGCATCCAGTCTTACATTTTTATTTTCAAGTCTAAAAAAAAAAAAAGGTAAAAGAACCCTATCATGAATTCAGCTCAGAATATACTAAGAATATACAAGATGGACAGATGTAATTCAAGCCATCTTAAGCAAACTACCAAAGATGGAATATCCATTTGGTTTCATTCACAGAACCACAGAATCATTGAGGCTGGAATAGACCTCCAAGATCATCAAGTCCAGTCTATGACCCAACACCACGACATCAGCTAGACCACATCACTAAGTGCTACATCCAGTCTTTCCTTAAACACCTCCAGGGATGGAGACTCCACCACCTCCCTGGACAGTCCATTCCAGTGTCTAATCGCCCTTTCCATGAGGAAGCACTTCCTAATATCCAACCTAAACCTCCCCTGGTGCAGCTTCAGGCTATGCCCTCTCATCCTGTCACTAGTTGCCTGGGAGAAGAGCCCAATCCCCACCTGACTACAACTTCCTTTCAGGTAGTTGTAGAGAGTGATAAGGTCTCCCTTGAGTCTCCTCTTCTCCAGGCTGAACAACCCCAGCTCCCTCATACTCTCCTCATAAGACTTTCCCTCCAGCCCCTTCACCAATCTTATTGCTCTCCTCTGGACCTGCTCCAGCACCTCAGTATCTTTCTTGAAGTGAGGGGCCCAGAACTGCACACAGTACTGGAGGTGAGGCCTCCCCAGTGCTGAGTACAGGGGGAGAATTACATCCCTGGTCCTGCTGGCCACACTATTCCTGATACAAGCCAAGATGCCACTGGCCTTCCGTGCCACCTGGGCACACTGCTGGCTCACGGTCAGCCAGTTGTCAACCAGTACTCCCAGGTCCCTCTCTGCCAGGCCGCTCTCCAGCCACTCATCTCCCAGTCTGTAGTGCTGCATGGGGTTGTTGTGGCCAAAGTGTAGGACCCTGCACTTGAACTTGTTGAACCTCATACCAGTCTTCACAATAAGGTTTCAATTACACTGTATTTAAACATACACAATAAAACTTCAGAATTCAGGATTCAGAAACTAAGACTACAAAGGGAAGCTGGAAATGTCCATAAAGCCTGTACTATCAAACAGAATGTAGTTTTCACAAATGTCTTGCTTAAATCTAGTTACACAAAACAGTCATAGAAATACTGGTGCTGCCTGCTTAAAAAATTCCCTATTTCTACTAGTATTTTCACACTAGCCAACTCCAAGACTGCAACTTCTGAAGCTAGGAGAGAACATATTGATTTTGATTCCAGTAACATAAATAATCCTTTTTACCATAAGGCTAGTTTTGCATCTTTATCTGTTTCACTCATCTGCACACAAAATACAATTATGATTTTTAACAGCAATTATAATTGGGCAACGGGCAACGTTCAAAGACTAAGAAGGGGAGTCAAGGAAAATTGAAGCCTGGCTTGAAGGATCAAGGAGGTCCTCTTGCACAGCTGTCAGAGTGAGTTGTGACTGAAGAGGTTCTAATATCTTGGACTATTAAAACACCACAGTTTCTGACTGTAGATAGCTTCAAGTTTGAAGTGCAGGAGTTTTACCCATGTTGTAAGGCTGGATTGGAAGATGTAAAGCTGAAAGAGAAAGAAAAAAGTGTTTTAAAACTTAAATCATGCCACATTCAGTAACAGAATCACTTTCACTGAACTTTAATATAAAAACAAATTTTCTTTAAGAAAAAATAAAAATAGCTAGCAGGTGACAGCAGACAGTACTATAGTTCATTGGGACCTTTGCATAGAGTATGTTATCGTTTCATTCCTTTAAAGAATCCTCTTGGCAGCTCACACATCAGCATGAAAAGAGGCACCTTAAAATCAGGAAGTAATGGATGATACATAAAAACAGAGATAATACAAACTTTCCACAATCTCTCTTAGGATTGGGAGATTTTGTTTGGTGTGTTATTTGTAATAAATTAACCTCTTAGATGAAAAACTGTATTTCAAAATGTACAGAGCATGTTTTACGATCAATTTACAGACATGCAATTTTTTTTAACAAGAGCAAGTTTCCAGAGAAATTCAGTACTGTGAAATAAGATTTTATACCTAAAATGAGCAGAAAACATCTTATTCATAAAACCATTGTTTGTTGTAAAGATATACTCAGGAGAAAAAAAAAAGACAAACAATTGGGAGCTGTCAGAATAGTTCAGTATGGGTCAGTAATCAGCATTTTAAGATTAATTATGTAGGGTGCACTGCTACAGAAAATAATTTACTTCAGAAATAATGGCCTCTCTTTAGTCCTTTGCATTTGTAGTATATAGCACAGGGAAAACACTGCAACAGGACTCAGTTGTTTGGGTTTTTTTTAAAGCAAAACTTTGTATTAACATTACAACTGTGTCTCAGTTGCACTGATGTCACAGTTCAGTCAAATGTGAAAACAGAGACACTGCACGAAGGCAACTGTTATTCTTTCACTTAATAAAGATATTACTAGTAGAGAAGATATTCACGGTAGCTTTAGCAGAGCCCATGTTCCACATCACTGAAGTAGTATGGGCTCCATCCAAACCTCAAGTGAAATGAGTGTTTGTCAAAAAAACAACAAAAAACTTGCACTATCTTGCCATAGCACATAGACACAAGCAGCTTCTCATTTGCTTTTTGTACAAGTCTAGCACAGGTGACATGATTTTCCATTGTTTTGTCTTCTAGAAGCAAGAACAACTTCTCTTCAAAAAAATGCTATCAGTAGATCTCTTTACATAGAATTTGCAGCATAGGAAAAAGACACTACAAACCCTTTTTCCTAAGTATTAGTTTTCAATAACTCATCTTTTATGTAACATTAGTTTATTTTTCCCTTAAAGATACAATTTTCATTGTTTCATATTACATGAACCTCTCCAAAAGTGGAGTAAGCAGAGAGACAAGCAACCCTGTGGTCTTTGAACTAAAGGTGAATGCATTAAATGTGCCAAACAACACAACAGGAACACCAAAATCTTCACAAAACCCTGAAAAAAAAATGGGCACAATACATCTCCTAGCATCAATCACAAATCTTAAAAAAAAAAAAAAAAAAAAAAATCATTAAAATTATTAGGGGAAGCTCCATTACCAGTGGATTCTATCCACATGCTGCTTCTTGCAGGACCAGGACTGTACATTCTATAAGCCACATACATATACACATACTTTATAGTACTTAGACAACTCATGGTATCCATTCACCTGATTCCCTAGTGCTACTGGTATTAATAATAATCCTACCAATATTGCAGCATAGTAACATAATCCTTATAAAAATCTACTAGTAGAATGCTACAGCTATAAATATAATACACAGTGAAGTACTTCCATTTGGTAATTGCACATCACAATACTATTTTGTTTATACTGTCACTCAGTTTTTCTACAGCTGTGGGCAGACATGGATGATACCTTGTAATGCTGCAAGGCTTTTCACAGTGGAAGCTGTAACGGAGGCAGAAAACTTAAAGCATCACCCATGACTGTAAATCGATGACATCTTGCATAATCCGCAGTTTAACATACTCATACTATTCAGTGAACATGTACTAGAACTAAGGCACCATCATAATTATTCTAATTACTGTTTCTTGTGAAGAATTTTGCCACAATGATTCACTCGCTGTATACATATCCATTCTTAAAAAAATATAACCACCCTTAAGTTCCACGTGCATAAGTTTGGAGCCTTAATCTTCTTTCCCAACCATTTTATTTTGTAATTACATGATTGCCTCGCTCCAAAATTGTTTACTGAAGTATCAGCACTATTCTCAAATAAACAAATAAGAAGTTCTAATAATAATCTTTACTGCAAGAGAAAACAGCTTTCAGGGTTTTTTTTAACTTCATCCATCAGCCAAAGTAATTTTCTGTATTAAAGTTGTGCAAAAACCTTTCAGTGACTATGTGTATGCAAGAGATAAGGAATACTACATCTCTGCTAAGTCAGCTCCTGCCCTTTCCAATTAATTGCCTTTTACAGTACTACTTTTTCCTCTATATTAAAGCAGAATTGAAATGTGGGGAAAAAGAGGACCTTAAGTGAAACTCTGGTCCTGCATCACTTATTTTTTCTGTGAGCTCTGATAAGCAGTTTATGTCTGACCACATAAAATGCATGACCAAATCCTAAGCAATAACAAAACAGAAAAAAACCACAAAGCAACAACAAAAGGGAACGCCTGAAGTCCTACAGCCTATTAAAAAAACCTTACTAGAATCACAGAAATCAAAAGAGGAAGTCCCCAGCAACAAATTAAAGCTACAAACTTCCCTTATGATATAATGCTTTCTAGAAAATTTGCTTAGAAACACAGTATCTCAAGGTATGCACTATGAATTATTAATTAGAAATTGGTGGAACTTCTTATATTAAAGAGTGAAGACAAGGGAGATAACCTGCAGAGTATCAGTTAGGTTTTGTCTATCTGCACAAGAAAGGAATGAGTTCAGCCCTCTAGCCTGCAGAGAACTTGAACAGCTACAGTGAAAACTGGAGAAATTTATAATACAAGCCCTTACGTCAGAAGGATGCATATAACATATAAAAAGAAATCTTACATTAGCAGGTATCTCAATGTCTGCATAGCTACCATCTTAGCTCTATACCAACAAATTAAATATTTTTTTCTTCAACTATCTTCAAAGATCTTCAACCTGTCTTCAGGGAAGAACTATTGTTTGTGACAAAGCTTAGTATTTTCAACATCACGTGAACTCATTAAGAAGCTGAGGTAAATTCTATCTGTAACCTTTTTACATGTGATATTCATATCCATACATATATTTCATCTATAGACAGATGAATGAAAATTAATGTGTATTATTTATGTTATTAGCTGATGAGAAGATACCTGACAGCAATATGGAACACGCTGGCAAAGTCAAACAAGTTGAAAGTAATACTATACTGAGTAACAACAATAAATCAAACCTTGCACTGAAAAAAAACCCCAGCTGTTTCAGGTGTGCTGAAACTTGCTAACTACAAAAAATTGCATCGCAATTATCTGACTTGCCCAGAAACACGGGATTTTGTTTTCATATGAAAGAACAATTATTTTTTTTTTATGCTGAAAAGGTAAATCTCTGAATTGGAGTCAACATAATACATCAAGTAAACGGACTGAAACAATTAGTTGTAAAGCCAAACGTTGACCATCCACTCTCTGGGTAATGAAGATACACACAACAGTTATGCTGGTTCCAGCTTATAAACATCAAGACAAGGGAAAACAGCATATGAATAGCCACTGTTCAAAGCTCAGGTGCCAAAGAATGATGATCTATTAACAGGAAAAAAAAAACAGGCATGGCTCTTACAAAGCAAGACACTTTATAACTTGCAAACTTTTTTGATCATGTAGATCACTAGCTAATAATGATTCCTCCTTTCCCAGCCAAATCCATGGTATCTGCAGTGCAAGGTAAGCATACTTTGACTTCGCTTGTGGCCAGCAAATTACTGCATGTATTCCTAAAGATCTAAATTGACTCAATTTGTCCAGTGTTGTTTCTGAAATAAAACAACATACAAGCATCATCCTTCTACTGTTCCTCTAGCAGGCACAGTAAGATTACTCTGGGGCTGTGAAAGACCTACGTAAGCATCCGCCTTTGGGGATTCTGAACACAAACAAAGCTGATGAAACTATCTCCACATACTATTTTCACTTTCAATCAACTTTCCAAGTCTAGTATTACATTAACAACCACTTAGCAGTTTTGCATGTATTGTAGGGAATACAAAAAGTTTCAAGTGACTGCTACTTTGCAGCCTGAATTCTAAATGTGTTTCATTAACAAGACATACTGCAAAAGCTCTTACGCACATTATGTCTCAACTCGGGGCTGCAACTTCAGCTCAACTTCTTTTTCTACAAGCACTTTGTAACACAAAAGCATTGATTAAAATTTCTAAAGTTTAAGTAACACAAATGTTGTTTCATGTCTTTGCTCTGCCTCTGACATCCGTTGAACTCACTGTCATTTGACAATACTCGTTTCTCACACTTTCTCCTTTTCTCCTCTGCAATGAGCAGAGGAAAAAAGGAAACAGGATGACCAGCTAGGCTGTTACAAAAACAATCCACAAGGCAAATGCAAAAAACTAACCACCATCGTCAATTTCAATAGTTTTGATGTTTTTAAGTGACAGAAGTGAAATTTATGTTAAGCTTTTTTTCTTCTGCGCTGTACTGAAAATGTTTTCTCATTCCTGCACCAATAATTTAAGTAGTACTAAATGCCAAGGCACTCGAGATACGAGTTTTGCTTCCTCTTGTACCTTAATGACATCATGTGAATCTGAAAGCTTTGAATTTTATTTGTAGCATAAAACTGAACAAATTAGAACTTCATTTTTTAGAACAGTGATGATAAAATGTGGACTGACACTCTGAAGTCTGTTGTTAAGCACAAGGCTCAATACTGCAAGCTTCCTTACTCCACTAGTGTGTCTCTGTCACATCCTACATACAAAATTCTGTTTATTAAATATTTGATCTTTTCCTGCTGAAACTGCTGGTTGTGTCAGCAGTTTTGTAACAGAGACACATTTAATAAAAAATAAATAACATTTAGTCATATATCAATACACAGTATGTGTATCTTCTGTAGCATTACTTTGACTTTATAAACTAAAATAAGATTTAGTTCTGCCTCACTGCTGTATCTTCCCAATACTGGTTAGATCCATTTAGTATTAAAAACAAAGACTTTCTGAACTCTAACAAGACATTCAGAACAAGAAAGCCCATAGAATGTTTAAAACATAAGCAAAAATACAAAGAAAACAGGCTGAGTTCAACTCAAAGTTGAATTTTTAAAAGATATCAAGCAGCTTAAACCCCAGATATGCATCTGTTGCTTTTAAAATATCCCCAGAAGCATTTTCCTGCCATGAAGCAGCCTTTCTGAATTTATCCAATTTGTTGAAATAGAGGCTGCCTATGTACTACCATTGTGGTAATACATGCTATGATAAAAACTAAGGAAATACAAACTGCATAAAATTAAACACTATTATAAAGGTACAAATGGTAAAGAGACCGTCTTAACAGTAAAAGGATTTTAAACATAACAAAACAAACCAAACCCACATAGAACTAAGTTTGAGTGCTCCTTCAATCAGGTAATTCTCAGCAGTCAGACTAAACCCAGTGTTAATTCTTTTAATAGGCCACATTGATGTAGTTACTGTAGCTGCACAGTAAATTAATTTTATGTATTTGTGATATAGTAAGTCAATAAAACTCAGAAGGGCTCTTTTTAGATACAAATGAATGCTCAGGCATCAAAGGTAATTGTTCCATATTTCACTCTGATATATGGAGCTCTAAACCACACTCACTGAAAATTACTATTATTACTAAGTTTCTCTCACATAAGTGAAGAACAGACACACAAACGTCTTTAATTTGAAATTTAAAAATAATAATTAAAAAAGGCTAGCAGGTAGAACTGTAACTACAAAAACAATACTTCAGTATTAAAACCAGAAAATTAGAAGTGGTAATAAAGGAATTCTTACTCTTGGACTGATAGTTCATTAGTGGAACCCAACAGCCTTTTTCAGTTCACTTACATTGTAGAAGAATAACTTCTGTCACAGAAGGACATTACCAACTTCACATGCAACCTCATTACTAGGTTTAGTCAAAGGTAATTTCAGATATGCCCACATGGGAGTTTTACGGGATTTTTTGGAGACTGATGTTCTTCCTACATTCACCCCCACCCCCCCCCAACTATTTTATTATTCCTATTTTATTTTTGCTATTTTATTATTACATGAAAGCCTCACAGCAATGATTATACAAATTGAAAAAAACCTCTGAATCTCTAGGTATTGGAATCTACCACTTCTACCAGATAAACGTCACATGTAAACAACTATTTCATTTTTTTGATTGACGATGATCCTTCAACTTAAGAGATCTCTGGAAAGAAGGAAATGAGAATCTGGAACACAGACACCTTAAGTCTTATTTCTTTTCTATGAAAAAAAAATCAAGTTTAAATTATGTATTTTAACCGCGTAGTAGAAATATTTATCCATTAAAAAATGTATTCATATAATAAAATATTTCTAGTAAAAAAATTTGGCTAAACCAGTTTCTAATGGTCTATTAAAAAATTTAAAAAGTGTATGAGTGCAAAGGAAACTAACTGACAGGGTAAGACATGCACTTCCATTGTAAGGTTGCACCTTTTTGTTTTGGCACCAGCACTGTGAAACATTTGGCAACAGAGGAAAAAAAAATTATCTTCTGAGACCAATGATAAATTCCTCAGACACAAAGCCACACACACACCTGTTGCCATGTGGCTTTTTGCAAAAGCCGCACTGCTTGTTGGGCACCCAAACATATTTGCTTTCATTAGCAGAGGTATGTTCCAAGCCTTCCCGTTTAACAGTTGAAATGTTATCTGGAATGAACAATGGAGGTTCATCAAGTGAAAGACTTTTGCTACTTCTTCTCTGGCGGGGCTGGAGATTCTTATCAATTCTTTTTGATTTGTTTTTTTCTTTATCATCCTCCCTCAGATGATCTACAATAGGGGGATCTTTTGTCTCTGCCTCTTCCTTTGTGGAGCTACCTGTTTTTAGCACAGTTGCATGCTGGTGTTTCTGACCCTGGGCTTGCTTTTGACCAAAATTTGAAACATGTCCTGATGAGTGCACAGAGTGGTGGGTATCTTTAGAACCGCTTTGCTGAGTAGGAGATTTCTCACTTGCTCTTTGAATTGATGACTTTTGTACTTGCCCAGAAGCCTGGACTCGGGGTATTTTCTTCAGCATTGTATTGGTCTGCTTTTTGATGGTCCCCCCTGAAACACCGCTCTTTGCTTTCAAAACCAAGTCAGATTCTTTCTTCCTAATTTTAACTGGGTTATTTTGATGCTGATGACTCTCTTGCTCATCTGCACTCCGCTTTAGACTTGCTGAAGATGGACTGTGAAGACCTGAAACAGGAAGATCAGCTCTTGTTCTCGAACGCATTGTTTCTTGCTGCACTGTACCTGATTTCTGTTGAGTACCTGCAGTCAGATTTTGCTTATTTTGTGCTATAGATTTACTATGCCGGGGCCTAACATCCTTTTGACATTTTGATGAAATGTTAATTTGTTTATCATCATCCTGAAATTTTGATGCCTCAGGGCCTTCTACTTTAGTACTACCGATCTGCTGCTGTACATTTTGGCTTGTTTGGTCTGTAACAATGCTTTCTACAATGCTATTTCCTTGGTCAGCAGAAGTAAACTCTTTGCTTTTCAAGTCTTTATTATCAAATTCTGTACTGTCCAATAGTTTCTCAGATGCAGTTACAGTTTTCTCCACTCTTTTTTCATCATCTACAGATTCTGTAATACATTCCTTTGCTGACAATGTGTTTTCATCAGGAACTTCCACATTGTGGGAAGCTAAATTAAAATCAACCCCCTCTTCTACAGAGCCGGACAAATTTGAAAAGGTCTCACAAATTTCACTCGGATTCACACAAGCAGTAGATGCATTATTAGCTTTTCCAGTTACCCCACTTTGATCATGCTCTTCTGTTTTCTTCTCTGATTCCTCTGTTTTATTTTCAGTCTTTTCTTCTGAATATGTTTCAGAGCCCACTGAATCAATCACATCATTTGCTTCATTTTTAGTTGCAATAACTTTAGTTTCTGCAGATACTGAACAAACCGACTCAACAATCTCAGATTCAATCTCTGTTGCAACCTCTGTTATTTCCTTTGTTTCTCCAGAAGAAGAGGCTCCTGTGAAATTAGCACAACTTAACTCTTGGGAGGTTTCCTCAACTTTTGCCTCCTCAAAGGTTTCAGACTTAATTTCATTCACCTCTTCAGGACCAGGAAGAGGTTTTGCATTACTCTGGGATGCTGTTACTGCTGCTGCTCCTTCTGTCTGTCCTGATCGTCTTGTACTACGTCTAACTTCTTTAGGTTGCTCTATTTTTGAGGGCGTAGCAACATCTGCCTCTTTAGCTGGACTTCTCTCTTGTTTCTGTCCATTTTTTGGAGCAGATCCACTTTTTACAGATGATTTCTTGGTATTAACAAGAGGTGTAACATTGGAACGCTTGGCTAGTGTGCTCTGTCGCAAACTCCGTACTGGTTCTAGAAAGGCAAAAAGAAAATGTCTTAACTATACTTTGTCCCCCTCTCTTCGCAAATACAAGACTTATCTAGAATAGAACTTACTTAGCCTGGTTTAGCTTACTGGATGCAATGAGAACTTAAAACTTAGTTTAAAAACAAAACACTAAAACTCAAAACAAACAAACCCCCCCTCCCCATCACTCCCTGCCCCTCCCCCCCCCCCCCCCCCCAAAAATCAACCTCAAAACCAAATATCTGTCTTGTCTACTTTTAAAAGTTGCAAATTACTTCCATTTCAATTTTACCTGCCACAGTTTGGATGTAAAATTCATTCCTCAAATGACTATGAAAGTTCTGAATAGTGTATATATAAAACAGCAGTGACAATAAAGAGACAATAAAAACCACTCCACTTTTCTACCACTCAACTTTCTCTATCTCAAGTAGAAATTGCACAAGTTATATTGTGATTAGAAGTATAGCTGTGAAGTTTACAAATCTTTTTGAGAACACAGTATATCAATCTGAGATCCAGTCATGTTCTCACTTCACAACATCTCTTACATTTTCTGATGTAAGGAAACTATTCCAGTGCATTTTTTAAAAAGCATATTCATCAGTTTTGTATCACAGGCTCTTATTTCATTCTGACTTCCCTATTAAGTAATTTTATTATATTTTTAGCTCAGTCTACTCTATAGGGGGAAAAAGCAGAGCTGTAAGTATCTCCACTGGTTCAACAAGTTAGAAAAACCCTAACCATAATCGATTAGCTACCACACACAACATAAATATTTGATTAAAATACTTGTGTATTGAGATATTTTGATGAATAAAGAGACACGCTAACCTAGTATTCCAATGCTGTTTGCAAATACAACGTGCTTTTCTTGGTGAAGAACCACAGTGCTAATCTGACGCAGATAAAAGATTAAAAAAATCTCAAAAATTAGTTTAAGGATCATAGGCCATAAGGAAGACATCAAATATTCAAAGAGGAATTCAAATTCAGTAGTACCCTATGGATGCTGACTTCTAGATGCAGTGTATAAAAAAGGAAGTGTCTGTGCTTAAATTCACACAACCAAATAGAAAGGTGTTAAGTTTATAAACATTGGGAGGGGTAAGATTAGAAAAAAATCAATTTACTTCAAACGTGCAAATACATAATCTATTAAATTATCACCTTGTGCCATTAAACGTGGTGATTTTCTTGGTGATGTGACTGATGTTTCTTCACAACGGCTCCTCAAATTCCTGTTAGGTAAAACAAGCTCATCGTCATCAATGGTGTCGTTACCACTCTCTTTAACTCCTTCTTCATCCATAATATCATCAAGACCAATAACTGGAAAAAAAACAAAAAAGAAAGAGCCTAAAACTTAAAATGACCAAAAAAGTTGCAGCTGTAATGCTGAGCAAGACAGGGGAAGAGACAGGGAAAAATAAATGAATTGGCCATTTAAAAAAAAAAAAAAAAGGGAAAAAAAAAAAAAAAAAAAGAAGAAAAGCAAGACAGAAAATTCCCATGTAAGGCAGTTTCAGTGTAGAAGAAGCTATCACCCAAAGGTTAACATTTCTGTAGATAGTCCTTACGGCTTTTTGGTGGACTCACTTTTTTTTTTTTTGCCACAGGAGGGTCCCCAGTCTTAGAGGATCAGCTGTTCCTCACTGTCCCTTCCTACCTGAGAAAAAGTGAAGAAAGGTAAACAGCAGAAAGAGCTGATCCAGAAGTGCAAAGAGTTTAAAATCAACGGTTTTCTCTCAGGATGCAATTTTAAAACCCTAAGTCCCACCCATACCACATTATCTGCATCTGCAACCCCTTTCTGGAAGAGCACTGAGTGCAGCACACACTAGTCTCCCAGGAGAGTCAGAGAACATTGCCTTCGTCAAAATCCTATCCTCCACTAACCTGAGAAGGATCCCCGAGGTTGCTCATGAAAATAGGTTTCCTAACAGGCAGTCAGGCCACTGTACCAGCCATTCTCCTCACTTTCTCTAAGTTTGGTTCTGCAATGGTAGCCTCTCCTATCCCAAGATCCTATGTATGATTAATGAATCCTGGTCCCTGTGGGATGCGAAATTTGTGAGATCAAGCCAAACACCCAAGTGACTTTACAAAACATGTAGGAGGGGTTGACAAATACAACAGACTTCAAAAAAACCAAATATGCCTATTTTTCACTATTCAGGCACCTATCTAGAAGCATTAAGATAAAACTTACATGACAGAAGTAAGATATCTAAAAATTTCTAACAATTGCTTACTTAAAACTGATTCAAATTAATAAATTTATCTTATAAATCAAAATAAGCAAGCAGTTAAAAGATATTAAAAATTGTTAGAATTTTTAGACTGTCTTAGAAAATCTGTCAATTTCTGCTCCTTTTCAGGCATGATGTTACTGTCAATTAAAAACAAAAAGAAATGGTCTTTTGAAGGCACTACAATAATGAGCATACTTTTAAAATAACAAAAACTGGAAGCTGTAAAACAGTGCTACAGCCAAACAGTGATGAATAACTAAGTCTATCAAAACTGTAATTCAGTCCACAATACCTGTCATGAAAAATTAGAAACAAACAAAAAACCTGCTAATTTAAAGTTCAAATATCAAAAAGATTTTTTAACAGCCTCTTAGGGAAGGCTGACTTTGGCACCAGGTAATTGGCACTCTGGGCCTCCATAATTAGATGGCTACCAGGAGCTGAAAGCTATGAGTTTTTCTGAGCTGACTATTTTTACTCATTTCATTTCAACCATAATTCTTAGTTACTGCATTGCACACAGCACTTTACAGAAAAAGTGTCTTTCCAAAAATTACCAGCAGCTTTTGCTTTCCAATCCACAGAGCCACCTTTTTAAGACTGCGCACGTATACACAAATACACAGATATCACACACAAGCTGCAGAGGACTGATAACGCTAGTCTTATTTCACTTATCCAAATGTTCCTTAATCACTTTTTTGCAGTAAGCTGTATACTGGGAAAAAGGACACACTGGCAAAAAGATGACATTTTAAACTGCCCCATTAAACTTTATTTCCCTCTAAATATCTAATACTGGCCACTGGCCAAGACAGAGAACTGCACAAGGTAGACCCTCATCCTAACTCCAGCTGCCGATTCTTGTGTTCTTAAAGGCTATGTCCTCTCAACAGCTCTATACTTTGGTATTAATGTTCTCATTAAAGAGCATGCCTACAAAATGTAGAATTGGTATTTGAGAACAGATTGGGACAAAGGAGACTCTTTTCATATCCTCTTCTGGTTCTTTAGTGTAGAACTAAACTGCTAAACTACTGAAGACAACATGACAAATAAAAACTCCTCAGACCTCTTCTGAAGCAGCTTTGGAGCTGATTTCAGAGCTGCCATTAGAGCCTCAGGTTTTACAATGTTATTGCTCAAGTTATTGAATGTACACACCCTCCTTTATTAATAACAAGGGACACATTCAGTCTACTATTGACAGTTTGAAATATTACAATTAAAATATTTTCATACTTACAAGACTCTGTGCTGTAGCTTTAATTTTACAGAGGAATTTGAAGCACAGAATCTTGCTAATTTCAAACCACCTGAGCTACAACTTGGCTAGTACAGCCCCATGAAGCCCCCAGATGAGAAGCATTCCACACAGACCCTGCTGGGAAGAGAAAAAGCAACAGAGAACAGTAATAGGTACAGAGGAGACTAGGAAATTAAATTATGAAAGAGAAGTGGAGGTAGAGAAACACCACTGGATGAAGTAAACCAACAAAAGCAAAACCAGACAGAACTAAAAAGAAAGATATATGGATGATCTTTGTAATAAATATCTAAATAGCTCAGTAACAAATGTAGAAATTAAGACAGAATAAAAGACAGAAGAAAGGAAAAAAAAAAATCAGCAGTGTATAATGGAACAAGCTTCAAATAAGGAATAAGGAAAATATGAGTCACGTTCAACATATTCAGATGGGAAGAGGCACCACTGGCCTTCAACTTATTATTTTGAGTCTCTCCATTACTTTTCAAGTATTTAAATTTCTATTGACTCATTTATATATGTTATACAGTAATAGAATAACATACAATTATAACTTTACTTGCAAACTTTAAGTAAAATTTTCCATGCATTAAAACAAAAGCATGACCATTTTTTAATTCCTCAGGAACGTAAAATTGAGGAAAAACAGTCTCAGCTGCTAGGGGAAGAGGAGGGAAGCAGAAGAAAATATCCCTAAAAACAAAATAAAAGTCTTTGACATTTATAAATCTTTATTAACGTAAGTCTTCCCTTTATTAACTTCAGCCAAAATTAGACAGAAACATTCAGGTTTTTGACACAGTGGTCAAGGTAAATCTCAAGTGTAGAAATAAGTTTATTTTCTGTAGATGTTAGCCCTGATTTTATTTTGCTTAGCTTACCACACAGAACTCCACTCTTGTTGCTGATGCTACATCCACCTAACTCATGCTAACAGCAGGACTGAGCAAGTCTGTGGTGGATTCTGTATTTTAATTCTACAGGCATCACAAATCATATGGAAATGGTTTAACATCTTAAAATTTCTACTGTGTTACATGCAGATAAGAAAAATCCAACATTATGCTTCAATGAAAAGAACAGTAACAGTTTAAAGCAGTAGCTAACATGTCTAGGTAAGCCTTAAGAAAACCTAATAAATTCTAGTAAAGCAATGGAACATATATTGATACTGAAAAAGACTGTAAATGAGGAAGGTATATTTTGTACCTTTTTCCTATTGACATTTGTGATGCATATGTTCAAGAAACAGGATTAAAAATGCTCTTAGAAAAAAATATATTTTTCATAGAAATGAGGTCACTGATTATATAACTTAGGTAAGAAAACACCAAATTCCAACTGTTCTACAAAAGTTTTCCTACAATCTGTAACTTAACTGAGAATTTGCCTGCAAGTACCTTGTACTGTTTGTCTAGTGCAAGAAAATCACAGTAACATGTGAAATACTAACTAAACATATACTCCCACTCTCCAATCTCTAAACTGTCTTTTTCCTGTCTTTAGGAGTAAAAACATATGAAAATCAATAATGATTGATAACTTAGTACAGCATGTATCTTGACAGAGGACTGAATCACCATTTAAAAAAACCATGAAGTTACATCACATAGCTACTGATTTAGCGTTCTTTAGCCAAAGGAGCCTATTACACAAATTTCAACAACAAAGCAAAAAACACAGCATCAAACTAAGCAGTTTAAATAAAATAAAAGTTATTTCACTAAGAGAGCCTTTAGATGAGCTCTGTGATTCATAAATACATAAACAACCTTGCAAATTATATTACCGATCCAACCTCTCTCCATCCATAAAGCTCCATAAAACTGATCCAAAGTAATAAAAAACTAAGTCTTCAGAAGGACCTAAAATGGGAAAAACTGGTAGTTTGTTACCTACAGACAGAAAAACATGCAAAATAAACATTCTCCAGGTTCTCAGTATAATATATATATATAGTAAATTTGAATTTTATACAGGAAAGTTACTACCTTGGTCACAAGACACTGTGCAACTGTTCACATGGACAGCATGGAGGAAAGAATGCATTAAAGAGGTAAGAAAACTGAGAGAAATAACTGTATACCCAATTTTGGGTTGCAGTCTGAAGGTTACATTCAAAATTACTTTAGATGCAGGAGGAAAAATACACATACACTTGGCTTTAGTGAAAGGAGCCCAAAATGGCTAACACAGCCAGACAGGACACTAGCTAATGAAAAGAAGTATTTGTAGTCAGAAAAATTGGTTTGGCTGCAAAGATTCAGTAGACAATTGTGATTTTAGCAGATGAAATGCTGCTTTCAACAATACCCATTAACGCACAGGCTAAAACTAGAAAGAACAGACTGCACCTTGCAGAAGCACTTTCCCAGCAGCAATCCAGAGGGACAGAAAAGGAAAGGCAATTAAAAATACGTCCCTAACAGTCTTTGTACATTCTATAGGGTTAGTCTTTCTTATTTATGAGAAACACCTGATAAACATACACATCAACTAAATTGGTTAAAAGTTTGACTGTATTACGAAATCCAGAAGGGTCTCCAGATAATATGCAATTTAAAATTCCATCCCCTCTACTACATGTATAATAGATCAAACTGCTCCTGTAAATGACATTGTGAAAAGCTACAGAATTCCTGACAGCTGAGAAATACCAATTTAGAATGAATGCCGGTCATTTAGTTCACTGGCATGCGACCAGCCTGACCTGCTACACTCACAAGCTTATAAAATCAGCGGGTAGGCCTCCAGCTTGTCTCCTAGCAAAAAATAACAGATCTATCACTAGGGTAACATTCAAAGTTGAAATAAGGTGTTGCTCTCAAGAGTTACATCATATCCTGGACTTCACAATTTCCACTTCTGATTAAGGAATTGCTCAGAAAGAAGGGGGGAAAAAAGCAACCCCAAACCCCACACATCCACACCCACCAAAACCACCCAAACATGAAAGATCCCCAAGAGCTGTTCTACACAATCTTGTACTGGTCATTCAGTTCTTGAAAGAACAGCCACCTGACCACACTCATGAACACATGCACAGAGACACCTAAAACATGATAGGGGGTACTTTTGATTGTTTCAAGGACTTGGGTTTCATTTAATTCTTAAAATCCTAATTTTGTCAAATTCTATCCTTTAACTGCAGAGAGCAGTTGTATCAACATGACAACATGTTGAAGATGACCCTTCCTATTGCAGGGTGGCTGGACTACAGGACCATATAACCTTTAAAGGTTCCTTCCAATCCAAACTATGCTGTGATTTTTGTGCTACCACCCTCCCCAAAAGAAGCATGTATAATTCAACTTATAAAACATTTTCTGGGTAGATAACTCTATCTAGCAGCGACTGGGAAAAAACCTCACTAAAATCTATGTGTTTCTGTCTTATAGGTAAGTACTTGAACCATTTAAAGGACATACAACCAACTGCTACCAGTATCCATCACATATGGTTAGATAACTGGTAAATGGATAAAAAGAGCTTAGTGTTAACAAGAAGCTCAGTTCATGGTGAATGATGTGCATTATAAACTAAAGATAGATGCAATGCTGATGAGTAATAACTTTGGACTAGCTTGTAAATAACACTCAACAAGAACTAATGTCAATGCAGCAGCAAGAAAAAGCAGAAAGAAAACCCATACTCAAAATCATCTTAAGGGTAAGAAATAATGAGTTCTTTTGACAAAAAGACCCAGTCTCTCTGAAATAAAGCAGAGAAAATATTGTCACAATCCTGAGAAATTTGGTATGTGGGTAAGCAGGTCTGGAACTAGCCTTTCTCAAAGCTTCTGCCACTCACACGTACTCATGTTAACATAGGAAATTCTGTATTTAGAGCATGGTATAACTTCTTTGGGTTGAAGGCATATAAAGACAGTATCTTGCTTTGTGCATAGGTTCACAAAAAACTCTGGAACTCTGCTCAAACCAGGCTTTCAAACAAGTATTAGTGAGCCATGCTTTCTGCTTCATTTTATCTATGAGATCTAATGCCATTTTATCCAGATAACCTCCAGAGTCCAAATATTTTTACCTTTACCTCTTCAGCTTGATCACAGCCATCAAATAAGCCATAGTATGAAGTCTTTGCCAGTTTAGAAACCAGACAGAACAAACTATGTTCCAGTTATTAATGGAGCAGCAAACATGATAAGTCTGTCCTTTGCTGGCCCTCTGAACTAATTTCCATGAGTATTTTGCTCCTTTTCTTCAACCATTCCATGGTCTAGGTATGGGTTATGCAAAATACTGTTTAAAGGTCTAAAATGTGGTAAATAAATTTGTGCCTCTTGAAAAACTTTTTTTCCAGTGTCAAGGTTTATGATCAGGGCTCTCCACTAGACCTATAACAGATGCTCTCTGTTAAACCCTTTCCCCTCCCAAATGGAAAGAGAAAGGGAATAAGAGAGAGACTTATGGATTAAAAAACTGAAAGAGCTTTAATGAAAATAATAAGAATGAAATAGAATATATACAAATATATAAAAAACTAGTATAAAACTCAAGCCTCCTGATGGCAATTACATTACCACCAACACTGATGCTGTGGTCAGGCACTGGGGAAGTCCTAGACTGGACTCAGTGGCACAGGAACTGGATTCAGGAGCTAGATTCTGGAACTGCATTCAGGAATACACAGATCAGGATTGAAGGCAGAACAGACAGAATCCTCCTCAGAGACTGGTAATTGAAGAAGAGACTTGACCCTCATGATCCCTCAGCTTTACACTGAATATGACGTATATGGGATGGAATACCTCATTGGTCAGTTTAGGGTCACCTGTCCTGTCCATTCTCCCCTGCAGGTGTGACCTTTTACTTTCTGCACCCTCAATGTGGTACACAAGATTTAACATTGATCTTGGTCTGCACAGGAGCAAGTACAAGCAAGAGCCCTTCCGCACACACCAGTCCTTGGTAGTAACTCTAAACATCAAGAATTATCACTGCTAAAAGCAGACTCTGTCCATGCAAATCTGCTGTTAAATTGAGAAAGTGCAGTTAGCAGAGACTTAGTTGAAAAGTAAAAACACTGAACAGAACTAGTTCTGTTCTAATTCAAACCACAACATTCAGGAACAAAATCAAGAGTGTCAGAAACACCACTATCTATCATTTCAGTATTTCCTAGGCTTTGCCCTGCTTAATGTAAACAAGATAACAACAAACGTACCTAAATCTAGTAAAATCTTAGTGAAAATGTATTTTTTCTATGTACACTTCTAACCGTAGCAAAAGGTTAAAAGAAGAGCCAGTAACCAATCATTCTGTTACTATACTGCTAAATGCACTACAGAATAAATTCACAGTGAGAGCCTGCACAGAGGAGAGGGGCAGGGGGAACTGTAAGTATCAGTATAAGGCAAACTATCAATTCTGTATGACACACCAGTGGTGCTGTAGCTCTCGGAATATAAGGCAAGCAAGTTTTGTGGGCAGTTATGCTTTTTTCTTTTTTTAGACAAATTGATGTTGGCATAGAGATGAGGTTTTCACACATACTGTCTGGAAAAAAAACAGCCTTGTATGAATAATTCTTACCAAGGGTACTATCACCCTGCATGACTGCATTCTTACCAGCAGACTACATAAGCTGTGTTAGATCACCAACAGTCTCAGACAAATCAAATCATGAGCTATATGAATACTCAAAGAACAAAAACAAGCAAAGACACTTAGTTTCAAACTCAATCATTCTCAACAACAAAAAAACCCCTATAAATACATACTGTAGTCCTATCTCAGGATAAGGATGGTTCTTATCAAGACCGACAAAGAACAAGCAACGGCAAGAACATTTCATGCCCTTTTGGATACCTACTACCTTAATTCCAAATTGCATGGTTTAATTTACTTACTGAAATATGGCTCTGCTCTTGCTTTCAGATTTATAAACAAAGCGTTAAATTCATGAACTCATAATAAATGAAATCAGTTTTGATTCCCTTAGTCTGCAGACAGCCTGAAATAGTAGCCCATAAGTAACTGGGTTAACTCACTTATTTTAATGAACCTTAAAAATTAATTGTCATTATTTAACTATCAATAGTGATAATTATTGCATTGCTGATAACTTTTAGGGAGAAATATGTGCTAAAAAGCCCCCAAAAGTCTCCCCATAACTTCCGAAATATCCAGTTGTACCCTATGAGTTAATTGAAAAATTTTAAATGCAGTATAGGTTTAATGGAGGATGCACAGGACGAAGTGTGAAACAAGAATGTGCATCACCATTTTACCAGAAGGAAACAAACTATTTATAGAGGGGGAATTTGGTTTAGTTGTGTACGTTGTATTGCACATTAAGAGTGATACAATCTTGTTTGGTGGATTACAGACAAAAATATACAAAAGACATCAACTACAGCAAGAATAAAGAAAAACATAAAAGATTGCTTTATATAATATTCTCCTGAAGCGGTAAAAAGATCAGATATCTTGTTTTAGCTTTGTAATTCACTTTTTCATTGCCTTAGTCAATACAATCTTTGATTCAAATTCTTCCATATTGTAATACCACTAAATTTAGTGAAGGTGAGATTTTAATCTCTTAGCAGAAACAAAATACCTATTGTATCAGTAAATTATCTAGGAAAAGTTTATCAGTAAATTACTATGGAAGTTTAAATGTTAATATACTCAAAATTATCTGTAGTATTCTAGAACATTTTTCAGTAATGAACATAAAAAATTTTTTTTATACTTCCAGTCAAGTAAAAGAAACTATTAAGCATGAAGTATATTTTTGTCTTTTACACCAAATTCAGCATACTTATTCCAACTATTCATCAATATAAGTAATTTTAGGGACTGGATTATAATTTTTTTTTTTATCTTCCAGAACTACTCCATAATTCCTAAGATTATTTTTATTTAAAACTTGCTCTAAATTGGTTCCAAATCAGGTGTTTCCAAACAGTATAAAAAGAACTGTATTATCATTCCAGAGTTTTGTTTGAAGCCAACCAAAGTAAAATGCCCAGAATCTGGTATCAGCTCAGTACTAGAAGGCCCACTACTAACAGAATAACCCTGAGATGAGAGCAGTGACTTGTACAATTCTCATGCTCCTACTGTTAATCCAGAATTACTACATTTTCTGAAGACAACTAGCAACTTCATTGATCAGGCATAGTACTTACACTAAATCATGACTTTAATTGGGAATAATTTACATGTACTCAAGACAAAGCCTAAATTACTTCCAATTCCAATTAGGAGCCTTCCTCTACTGTTACACAACAAAGTTAAAAAGTACTGCATGTAGTTTACATGCCAGGCATGTAAGCAGCGCAACAAAAAGGGCAGGAAGGAGACAGAAATCCCAAATTATTATTTCTACATTACAAAAAAGGGTTGGTACTAAGTATAACTGTATTTTAAATTGTAATCTTAAAAAAATTGTAAGATTTACCTGTTGAACAAGGCATCTGGAAATTGGGATCATTGCTATCCAAAACAGGCAAACAGAACTGGGCACTTGCAGATCCTAGCATAGGATCCTTATCGCTGAGCATGTTCTTCAGCGAATCCTCTAAGACATTTTGACTTGCACTAAAATCCTCACAGACTTCATTCTCCAGGTTGGATCCTAGAAATAGGGCATCATCTAAGTGTTCAGTAGGAATTAAATGGTTAAATGTATCAACTATATCCATGAAGACTCCTGTGTGTCTTTCAGCCCTATAGAAAGACAAGAAAAATACCATAAGAAAATAAGCTACAAATTGTAAAACACCTAAGAAACCAGCAAATTGTTTTGGCTGTTCTGTTTTGTAAAGAATGCTTAAGGTATTTTAGAATTGTAACATAAAAAAAAAAAAGCTTATGGCTTAGTACAGCCCACTGTATATCTAAAAATCAATTCTCTAACTGATTACTTGAAAAGAAATCCCATGCTAAGTTAATATAAACTCTGCTATCAGTATCAGAGTGCTGCCATTTCTTCAGAGCGTAACAAGGGTACACGAAACACCTCCTTCTAAAAATTTGTTTAAACTTTAATCAACCTGACACGGTGCGACAGTAGAGGGATAGGGAAATCAAGAATAAGTGAACTTGGTCAGCCACACTGTGAGCTCACATCTTTAAATGTAAAAATGCGAGGCCAGCTTCCACTAACATCAATGGAGCAAGAAGGCTCAGGAGCCTGCCACGAGGCCAAAAATTGAGCAGGAATACATTTCCATTCACAGAGGAACTACCAAGTAATTCATAGGAAGTAACTATTTTTAAGCAGCAAGGCCTTATCTCTATTATTTTTCACCTATCACTACATTCAATAGTTACACAAATTTTATATGGAAATCTGACCTCAATCAAGTATATGAGAATTCTGAGTTGGCTTCGAAAGGGCCAGGAGCCTTTTAGAAACTTCAATTTTTAGAAGTTTAGGTAAAACTTAAGGAGCTGTACTGAAAGATGGCATCTACATTTTACAAGAAGGGATTCCCTATTTTCTAGATCATTTATTTGTGATATACCATAAATGCAACTATTGCAGCAGAGATTCAACTCATAAGAATGTATAACTACACAATAGAATGGAAAAAAGTCAGCAAAATGTTTCTTCGTAAGTTTACCATAAGCATATACTTAGAGTGGAGAGAGATAATTATAATAAATATGGTCACGGAAGCAAGGAAAATGGAGTAGCGCAGCAGTGCCTGGCTTGATCTGGCATACAGGAAAGTCTGGGGGACCAGTTTTGGGACACACAAAGCTGTTTAAGCTTTTGGAAACAGAAAAAAAAAAAAAAAAAAAGACACACATTCTCTCCTGCTCCTTCCTTCATCATCCTCCTCCCAAACACCAGACAGGGTTTTGTGTTGGTTTTTTTAGTGAATGAACACATTACTTACAGGAAAAGGAGAAGGGAGGTTTAGATTTTATACTGCTTGAATTCTTTCTAGATCCCCATTCCAGCAATCTGCCACTAAATAAATCCAGTAGCTACTCACCCTTACTAGAACAGTAAGTACGCTTCCTTACACACATTAATGGGACATTTCTGTTTTAGTAATGAACAGGGAAAACCCCAGCCAGACACATGTAAGAGCTCTCCTACAATTTCAACCCTATTTATGCAATTTTATTTCATTTCACACATTTACAAAAAACTACAGGTGAGCATGAAAAATGTTTTGGTTTGTTTTAAAAACATTACAAGTCTGTCCTTCTCCCACAGGACAGCTCAGAAAAAAAAAAAAAAAAAAAAAAAAAGGTCAGGTATGGCACTATGTCTTTGCAGAACATGGCGTCTTCACAGCATCTACACACTAACCGTGACAAAACAGAGTAATACACAATGTCCTACTGACCAAATGGCCAGCAACAAGGACAGTCAGGCCAAGCCAGCTGCATTTAGTAAGTAGGTTAGTCTTACAGCAGCAAGTATGTTTTAATTTGAAAGCTCCCTCACCAAGAACAGTCCAATTTTTACCAAGCAATGCAGTGCATCTACAAATACACTGTGCTAACTAGCACATACAGCAGTCCACGTTTTCGCAGTTGTCAAAATAATTTCCAAACCTTGCAACAAATAAAGCAGCAAACTAACAGTAGAATTGCTACACTGAAATGTATGATCTATTTTTATGGTGCCATGTAGTTAGAACAATCTGGTACTAAATAAACCACAAGAGCTGCAATGGCTCAAAGTAAGAAAACAATTATAAATGCCCCAACCCAGTACTTTAAAACACTTTTCTGTAATGACAGGGTATTTTTTCCTATTAGCATCACACAAGCACAAGAGTAACAGACACAGGATAAAATGATGGTGAACCCTGACACTAGCAAGTCCCAGTGATCTCCAACAGAACACTCCTGAATTACTGTAAGAAACCTTTTGTATACAAAATTTAAAAATGGCAGGGACTTTGAACACATTTACAATAATATATCTCAAGGTATTTTTCTGGATAGAAGGGGAAGATTAATACAGTTGTTACTCAAACATTGCTTTTACCTAAGCAGTGCCGACCACTTCATTATGAGCAGGGTTCAGTAGCAAAGCTCCAGCAGAATGTTACAAAAATCACTGTCAGACATTAACCTGTCTTTAGCAATGTGATGAAAAAAACACCTATATTCTTGCAAGACTACCATGCAGCCGTTCAGAACACTAAAAGCACTTCAGAATAACTGTGAAAGCAACTGTACATGCAGTGGCTACAGCCACCTTCAATGACACCTAACTAGCTAATAGAGACAATTAAGGAGGAATTTTATTGAAAGCTTTATTTCTGGAGCTTGAGCTTACAATAAACTATAAATTCTACCCAAATTTTGCATCAAAAACTCATTGTAAGAATATAAAACAAAGAGGTTTTGCATAAAAATAATACCATCACAAAAATCTAAAATTGAAGAATTTGTTCTACAATTTTTAGAATACAGTGGTTATCCCAGTACATGAAATAAGTATTTTGCTTTACCTGAAGAAACCACTATTCAATTATTTGCATAACCTGTATAGCACCAAGTTTTTAGAATTATTTCTAGCATTACTAGATTATCACACAAAGAATCTGTGGGACTGACAATGAAATATATATTTCTTGCTAGAGAGCCAATTGTTAGAAATAGCTGCTAAAAAAAAAAAATTTCCTTACGCAATACCTAAAGTACATTTTTTTGAAAGGTTTGTTTTGCATTTGGAACACTTTGAAGACCAGGAAAAATAGCCAGAGGTATAGGTAAAAACACAGTTAAGTTTTCCATAGTCACTTATTTCCAAAGATAACTCTTAACAGCTCCAAGGAGGAATGTATTATTCCCCTGGAACACAGCTGTGTCCTCCATTTGAACCCTGAAGGCTCGTGGCTTGGCATCACGCACAGCAAAGTGCACATACCAACCGTACTCCCATCAGACAATAATTCAAAACTGTTTTCCCACTGGGTAGTTAATCAGGAGCAACAGAATATGAAGTCTCATGTATGGAGCAACAGTGAGAAAAGGAGCATTCACGAATGAGGCAAAGGAGCAAACGCCAGAGGAGGAAGTCCCAAGTAGGTTCAGTCTGGGCAGATGTGAAACTTCTCCCACCCACCACCTCCTGGAGGCACATCAGAGCATACACTGAGACCACTACAGCACACAGCACAGCAAGATAAAGGTGTAGGGGTGCAATGAGATCTGACCATCAAGAAAAGCTGAAGGTATAGACAGCATTCTCCTCAATTTCCTTAAAGGGCACTTCTCTTACACAATCGGTCTACTGAACTGTTTCAATCAGACCCCAACACCGCACAATAGGAAGGGTTACTAGAAGTAACCCACCAACCAAAATCTTCATCATTCAGTGATCCATCACTAAAAACAACTCTGTTAAAGAGAAAAGGCACGTCAGTTAAACATGACTTGCAGAATTCCTCCCACATTAAGTTTATAATAAAATCATTTCATGTTCTCAACATGATTTTTTCAGTCTGAGTCTTCAAGCTCAGAAAACTAATTTCTTCACTTGTTGAATTAGTTTAAGTTAGTCATAATATTGCCTCAAATCCCAACAAATACTCATAAAAAATAAACATGCTGTAGGATCTGATATGGCAGATTTTTACCTTGTCCCCTAGCAACTCTAAATTACTTTCCAAAATTAAAAGATAAATTGAATGATCACTTTCTAAGAAAAGAAACTGGGATCTCAAGCAAGCATATCCTTTCAAACTAATCTTAGAGAGGAACGAAAACTAATACCTGGACAAGAGATATTGCACATCTTCAAGGTTTTTCATTGTTTAGTTTGTTGTGAAAGAGGCAAAAGATTATTTCAGTCCCTGTTGTATTATTTTCTTATCAGAACAGAGTAAAACAGTTTAGTGGTGATATCTAACTGCATCAGCAGGTCTCTACCATCTTAAATCCACCTCAAGCAAAGGCGGTCACAAATAGTATATATCATTAAAAATCCTGAGCATTTCTTAGCTGATATACAGGCCAAGCATACTTTGATTGCATTCTAAATTGTCTCCCTTAAACACCAGGTATGTTCAAGTGTTTAATTTTACCACTACATATCAGGATTTTCATTTGATATTTGTCTTGGTATTTTATTATTTTCCTTTACATATGTTTTATTCAGTTTTAATAGCATTCCTACACCTTTTATTTTACTAAGCAAATATTAGGTTTCACACTTTTGCATAACACTGACTATAGACACCCTCTCTCCTCCCCTCTCTGCACAGGGGATGACTTTGATATATTAGTTCACATTTTAAACTTCACTTTCATATATTAGCTTATATTTTAAACTTAAGGATATAAAATAGAAGTTCCTGTTTGTTTAATGATTGTCAATGTAAAAAGAAATCTGGTTTATGAACGTTCTCAGAATCTGGACTTCAGAAAAATAAAATACTTCTACAAATAAATTTAACCCCCCCAAAACTGCCTAGATCACAAACAAGGAGGGGAAAAATCTGAAGGAACCTAACCAAAGAATGGAAAAAACCCCACACTGCTTATTAGTTATACTCAAAATCCTAGATGTTGACGATCCTATCTACTTCATTTACCTAGCTGAATCAGGGAACTTGAAGCTGACAAAGATAGTACAGTAACATTACAATTCATTCCATTTCATTTACGTACATTTCTGAATAGTGTCTGTTGCTTCCAACTCACTGAATCTGTCTAGTGCTTTTAAAAGCTTTTGTAAATCTAATTATTGACTGGACTATGTCAGAAACATTGCAACATTCAAAATATAAAGCCTTAGTCTCCCATCCTGTAAACACCTTCCTTCAGCTTACCACAAGTGACTGGGAGCAAGGACTAGTCATAACAGTAAAAGACTCCTTCAAAAAAAATCAGTATTGTATTTACTTATTCAAGAACTAGTAATAAATGCTGGTCAGAAAAGCATACAAAAGGAACAGAGCTATTTGGATTAACAGAACCTTAGATGTCAAAACAAATGGGAAAAGCTAACTCAGCAATGCCACAGAGGAATCAAATAATAAGTAAAAAAAAAACTTTTCAGAAAAAAGAGAGAAACCACACCTTAATTGACATGAAATTAACTAACAACAAAGGCAGTTATATAAAAAAGAAAACCCCATTGCCTGAGTCTTTTGGTAACTACTGTAACTTAAAAGAACATTCAGGTATCAAATGTCTATCTTTGTTTACTGGACCCGAGATGTCAGAACACCTCATGTGCTCACTGATACCTTGACACTTACAACCCATCTAGCAATCAATGTTGCTTCAAAATCACTGATGCTGAGCACAGAGAAGTTCTACTACCATCCTCCTCCTTCCTCATATACAAAATTTTAAAGTTCAAAGTCACAAGCACCTAAGGTAAAATCAATGCTGAACTGCCACGTGTCCATATTTTAAGTCCTAGAAACTGCATTCCTTCTTACGTTTATGGATATTACGGCAAGAGAAACCAGAACTGAGACCCAGGTCCTCCATAGTAACAGATTTTGGCCAATTAATCTCACAGTCTAAACACGTCATCGGATAAAAAAGGAAATCAATACCAGGCAATGCATCAGCGTCAGAGTCAGTAAGAAAACCTGAATTTTACAACTCTCACATCAATGCACTTTCTACTCTGGTTCACACTGGCTCAAATCCCATCATCTACAGCAGTCTTCAAGAACTAAATTAAGTGACAAAACATTTTTGACAGGATAAGCAGTTTGACTTATGAGCATATGAAAAGCAATAAAGCCACAAAAATGTGTTCAGAACTGTTAAAAGAAAATTTCAAAGTCCTTTCTCAAAAAAAAAGGAGACAACACTTGGATGGAACATGGTTTGTTGAGCTTTGGCCTTTCAGCATAATCAAATTTGATCTTTCCCGTTCACCCATCTCTCATCAAATAGGACACTGTCAAAGACCTGCCTAACAGCAGGATGTACCCAAAGGGTTTATCTGAAACATCAATATTGCTTGTAAAGGAGGCCCAGGTACACTGACAAAGCTGTATGACAGAAACATCAACCCATAAGTATCCATATGCCAACTGTTCCCTTATTTAAATTCTCTATTTATTATTTTAAATCCTTATGTATAATTAAAGATCTAGCTTTTAGCGGCACCAAAGCCAAAGCCCTGCCACAGACCAAAGAACAAGAAATGTAAACCTGAGCGGTTCATTAATTCTCAACCAGTTCATCTATACTATTTTTGTGTTTCCCTCATCCTAAAGTCATCAGACATCAACTCACCCAAATCTTATCACCCTGCTACTGAAATCTCAGTAGTCTGACACATCAAATAACCACATCCCAAAATCTATAACCTGAAGGTATATGCTGCTCCCCTGACACAGCAGACCCCTTACTACTTGCAATTTTTGTATCTGAAAGAACAGACAGATCGTTTCTTTAACAAACCTTCACTATCCAAAAGAATTATCTTCACCAGCCAGAACTGTATCTCATTTCAGTGAACAAAAAGAAAAACTAAATTTCAAACAATGGATTTAATTAGAAGACAAAGTAATGCAGAAAAAGTACAGAGCAACCTTTTCTTAATCATACAAGATAAAGTTATTGCATCGCAGAACATCAATAGCTATCTTATGAACAGAGTAAATGCTCCTCAAAAGAAAAAAAATACATTCCTCACCCTCACTTTACAGCTAGAAGAAGCACACAGTGCTGCACTAGATGTTCTGTCACAAAACTCTCTTTACATTGTGAAATCTTTCAAAAGTATTTTGAAACCTTTTTTCCTTTGCTGGACTGTCCCATCAATGGATACTCTTAAACCTCAGAAAAATTAATCATAATAAAATTATGCATAATCTTTGGTTAATCTTTCCATCACTGCATATACCTATAGAATTTGTAAGCTCACTAGCAAGAGATGTTTCCCCAGAAAGAAAAAGACAAGGACAGATTACTTTTCCATCAGTACTGCTATGCTCTTCAGCTCTTTTCCATCCCCAAATTCCTCAAGTTTTAAGTACTTTCATCCTGAACATAGTTAAGCTGTGTAACAGGTTACACTGATTATTTGTCAGTCACCTCAATGGAATAATTTCATTTGCAATACCTTTCGAATTTGTCAGCATATCTCTTATGATTCGTTTGGAAACACCTATTTGAATTAGTTTTTTTCAGAAACTGTTAGAAGCTTAATGGCTAAGCCTTGTGAAGTTCTCCAGAGAAATAAACCACACATCATGTAACTATACTGACACCACTCAGGCAGATACCACAAGCCCTCTGTATTTTTCACTTTTTGCTGCTATATAATGAATATTCATGTCCCAATTTAGAGGGCTTTGTCAATACTACTTCATAATACTACCTTTCAAAAATATTCCCTTACCATAAAAGAAAAGTTTCTGACATAGTATGCTTGAATAACATAATGATACTATGAAGGTTATGTCCTACAAATAATTTATTTTCCCTTAGTATTTTTAAGACTGAGATTTAACAATATTGAGTTGACCAGGGAAAATTGATTTAAGAATACAAAATTCCACTAACATATAGCTAAAAAAAAAAATTTGTGCAGCATACATCAGTTCAGGTCCTTGCACAATATAAGTAGTATTTATTCCATGAGGTAGAGCTAAGTCTTCTAAAAGAGGAGGTCATAGAAATATGGCAGATAATAACAGACTTAGATCTTTTGCTTTCTTAGAAACCTTACCACTGTGTTACTTCAGTTAACTACATTGAATTAGATCTAGCCAACTTGATTTCTAGTTAGGCACCCTTTCAGCTGCTTGAAATTCCTGAGGGTCTGCAATGTAAAAAGCACTTAAAAACTTAATGAGTAACAGGCAATGACAGCTGAAAAAAATTCTAGGTGTTCTGAACTAAAGCTAACTGCAAAAATCAAAAGCAGAAGCTACTTGGCAAAGCAAAAGGAGAGTTGACTAGCAGTTTTATTGTGGGCTACATACTAAGTGCAAAGACCACTCAAAGTTAAATTATTCCAAAGAAATATAAAATCAAGGTTTTTGAGATGTCTCTTACAATGTGTCCCGAACCTGAACAGATTAATTTATTAAGCAAAAGAAACTATTAATTAATGGTGTTAAGGAGATGGTATACATTTACCGTCCTTACATTTAATCCTACAACATTTCTACTGTTAAGTGATGCTGGCATCCATTTTTATACAAGCAAAGGTATAGACATTACATAATGGATTAACAGCTATATAAAAGACAACACCGCAACTACAATTTGTATGGTATAGCTGTTGTCATCCCATGTTCCAGTCTTATCTCCCTCCCTTTCATGCTTCGTTCTGCAGTGTATTTCTATTAACCCAACCTACACTGCACGGAGTGCTTTCCTTCCAAACCCTCACAACTATAACAGGTCTGTATTGTGCAGACCATATAGAAAGCAAACTCACAATCACATGAGCAACAGCTCTTCTAAAGCCTAATAGATATTAATCATTTGCATTCCAGTAGCAAGCAAGAAGCGTGGACACACAGCCTCTGAAAGAGCATCTCATCCCAGAACAGGATCTGGAAATTCCACCAGGCCACTTAATCCCTCAGGTACTGCTGATGACATTTTCTTCTGCACTTCCTACAGTGTGTACTATACACAAGAGTTAAACACAGAAATTTTTGATGAGGTTAAGTTTGAAAGACTGGAGGAGGAGCACGGAACAGGTCAGACCAATAGCAGGAAGAATAGCAGAGTCTAAAATTGGTGTTTGTTCCTCAGGTTTGTATGGTGCAAGAGCACATCAGCGGCTCAAGAGGTGGGAATGGACAAACACTGCTAAGAAGCGGCAAGACCTTGTGAACGCGAGGCAGAGAAGTCGGTGCAGGAAAACCAGCAGCAGCACGGCTCCAGGGGAGGGAGGCCTCGGCAGGGTTCGTAAGGGACGGCGGGGCAGGCGGGAGAGCCGCCGCAGGCAGCAAGGCCGCGAACAGAGCGCCATGTCAGGTGGCATGGCGAGGAACCCAGGCCACGGCCGGCCCGGGGCCTGCAGGGCGCAGCCTCAGCAAGGTCAG
>JAVFHW010080195.1:16948-31256 GCA_032159205.1 Eurystomus glaucurus suahelicus | reverse complement strand
GGGAGATGTCTCATGCTGCCTCTGCATGCGCGATTTCTTCTTGGCCTGTTTCTGGTAACAATTTCTCCATGTGGGCTATAGGTACCTGTGGCACACATTCACAGAAATCCCCACCGAAGGGGCTGTTATCATATGAGTTGTTCAGGTCATCGGAACCTGAAGTAATACACTCTTTACGTAACGTTATCTAAGAAAAGGAGTCTCTAAGCTCGCCTTACAGCATTAGTTGAATGCAGCATATGTTACACTTCTTTCAGCCGGATGGCTAGTATGAAGTGCAATACTGGGTGTCTGTTGCATGTAACAGGTTTCAAACTGAATATATCCAAAAAGAAAAACAGACTTTGAACGTTATTTCTAAAAATAAAAATTCAGAATTACCTTCTGAATGACAGTGTTAACACTGACTTTGCACATTCCTCGTATTCTGTGATGCAATGCAAACATTTTATGATGTGAGCATGAAATAAGAAAAAGATGAAGTTAGAATGGATTGCTTTTCTGTTTGTTCTTTTTTTTCAATTCTGTTTTGAGTCTTTGAGATGCATGTTCGCTAGTGCCATCAGTGGGGCCATAAAGGCTGAAATATATTCAATACTTCTCTTGCTACCATCACAGTAAGAGAAGAGGCTTTACACTGAAGGCATGGTAACAGTGACATTTTCAGCCACCACACATGGTAGTTGCCTCAAAGGTGTTACTATCTTGCTGCAGAGCATAGTTTTTAACCCACTCAAAATTCTTTCTCTCTGTCCTTTATGTAAATCACCACAAGTTTCTTTTGATTTTTTTGGGTTTTTTTTCCAATTTTCTTCCTATGCTTTCCCAGTTTCAGAAATTACCTCCTTTCCAAGGCAAGCATCTTTAAAAACATACTGCCTTCTTAAGATGGCACGGAACTGAGCTGCTGGGCTAGTTGCACTAATTTCTTCAAAGGCTTTCTAAGCATAGTCTTTCGACAGGGTGATAAACCTCTGATACATTGTTGAGATTATACTAAAAAATGAAATTACTGTCTGAAGTGCTATTCAGTTAAACACATTTGCATTGCGCAAGTTCTCCGGCATTCAACACTTTTATCTCATTACTTTTGACACAAGCAGCAGACAGAGCACTTCTAGTGATCACATCATTGTTCTTTGCCCTATTCAGTTATGTCTTTATACTTTCAAAAGTCAACCTGACTGCAGTGACCTGTCTCAGTTTAACAGAGCTGGTATACTTCCCTTTTGCCATGACCCATGCTGTGCTAGTCCCTTTACAGTGACAACTGTCTGTTACATACCTAGTGACCTTGCCCACCTGTAGCACCTATGTTGTGGTTTAATAAAAGAAAAATGGCACAATGGGCAATTTAATAAGTGTTACAGAGACCTTTGTATGCAATTACAGGTCAGCTATACACAATTATAACTGAGCTATCTGCTATCTTGCCTAGCAATGTTTTTATCGTGTCATCCCTTTACACATGAGCTACTTGGTAATGGTCCGGGTCTTGCAAGTTGTTTCCGTTGAAAAACAACCTATTTATTTTCAGGAAACAATCTACTAGCGCCCTGAACTCAAGGGAAAGCAGCAGCAGAAGGCAGTTGATTTGCTTATAATTCCAAGTCTCTATCCAACCACAACTCTTTCCAAAAGGTTCCTGAATTATATTCTTTAAAGCCTTCCCCTTCCTTCAATGTTTTTTTCTAAACGGTAGCTTTGAAAGCGCATTATATGCAGTCAGATACTGTACAGGTCTTAAACATGGCTCACTTTTGAGTGTTAATTACTAGTTCTTCAGTTGTCAAGACTTAGAAAGGGGTTAGATTGCTCCATACGCTGAACTGAATAAAGAAGTTACTGCATATGGTAGTAGACTGACAGGTTTTCTCCCGTGCTGCAGGGTAGTATTTGCTACTGTCAAAAGCTGAGATATGTTCTAGCAGTAGGCCCATAACTATTCAAGAAAAGTCTCACAGGAACATCATTTTTTTGTCTGTGGTCTGGGTATGCCTTATTTGAAATTTCTCAAGATACTTGATTGAAATGATTTTAAAACCCAAGTGTTGCATTTTTTAAAAATTACGTAACTTCTTAGAATGTCAGGCAGAGCAGAATTAGACCTCTGAAGGAAATTGAAGTCTATACACTACAGCAGAAGTTGCATTTATCTGCTCAATTTACAACACTGAACAACCTTATTTTTGTCCGCTGTTTTCTGAAAAGTCGTAAGTATTGCATTGGCACCTCTTAATAATTGGATAACTGCCTTTCATAACACATTTGCCATGATTTTTCCCAGGCTGAACAGCAGATTGCCTGTTCATAATATCCAGAATTTGCCAATATCAGTGGTTCAAGAAGCTCCATAGTTAGCTCATTTGAAGCCTAGTGGATGTAAATTACTGTGAACTAGTATCCTCAGCAAAATTAAAACTGATCTTTTCTATTTCGTATTGTAATGAGGATTCTTTTACTTTTACAAATGCAGAACAGTAACAGCTAATAATCTAAAAGTTTCTTGTCCCATAGTGAAAACACACATCTTTTTATTAAGAATGTCTGATTTTGACACTTTCTCTTCTCTTGCTTTAGTTAGTACAGGAACACGTTCCACTTTACCCACTTCCCACCAAGTTTTAGGTAAGATCATTCTTTTTCCCCACATGAAGACTTGTCAGTAGCTGCCTGTCATTGCATCTAACAGCAGTTGCATGTCATATTCTGGAAAGCAGCAGAAAACAACTCAGTTCCACAGGTGAAAGAGACTATGGCTTTTAAAATTAATAATACAGCTTGGTGAACAAAGGCAAGGTTCTGAAGATAAAGGCCCTTTAGCCGTTGATTGTATGACTAAGGGTACATTTTAGTAGAGACATGAAACATACAGAAGCTACAAGCTATTTATTGAGAATTATCCAGAGGGGGAAAAGACTTTTTATCCCAGAAGACAAGACAGAGTTGCACTTCTTTGCAGAGATTTGTGTGAACCAGGAACAAAAAGGTCATTGAATGAAGTTTTGGAGTGCTGGAGGAAAACAAACTCATAGCTAGGACTAAAGAGGCCTTTGAGACCTCCCAAACTAGTTTGGGCAGTTGCCTGAGGAACTGCTGCTGAGTTACTAATGCTCTGAATACCTGAGGTTTCACTCCAGTACTGTTTACCTTGATTTTTGTATTCTGTGGAGAAAATCATGTTGTAGCAAATGACAGTAGAAAATTATTTATTTTTAATAACTGCTCATTTGATATTTATCAGGCCCTTTTTTTCTGTGTATATTTATAAGGAGAGATCTGAGAGCACACTAATTATTATTTTAAGAAAATTTTATTCATATATGTTATTTTCTATATACCTATGGCTTTATTCATATACATTGTCACATGTACATGATGTATCTTTCATTAAAAAATCTGTACAAGTTTTCTGTAAGACTGGTTGAGATATTGCATCAAGTAGCAGGAGTGTGGGCATGGTGCTGGAACTAGAGACTGGCAGCATGCCTTTTTGCTGGGATTGCTGGATTGTGGGGCTGTTCTGTTGAATATCAGCACAGAACCAAGAAACCTTAAGGTGACCACTCTACAGAAATAAGCATGATAATAATGGCATGATTCTGAATAAAGAAAAAAGTAAAGAAATACTGGGGAAAATGCAATAAAATAAATTAGTTTATGAATTAAATATTTATATGATACATCACTCTGGAAAGCAACAATAAAATTAAAGACCTTGAAAGATTCAAAGTTTGAATTTGATATTGCTAAAAGTCCTCCAGGTTGTTGGAGAATAAATCTTATTAAGCACGCATGCTTTGGTTTGAATTTATCTGTCCTGGACAAATGCAGCAAGGACTAGGCATGCCATTCTGATCTTCCTCAGACAGCACAATTCTTTATCATATTTCAGGTGTTATGAAAATGCAGTTAAAGAATTCTCTATATAGATATATTGTTATATATTATGTGGTCTTATGTACGATAATATTTATTATGTTTTTATTTTAACCATGTATGTACATACATAGATGTGCAGTTCCTAAATCAATTGTTGAGAAATTCCACTCATCCTTTCTCCAGCCTTCCTTTATTACCTGTTACTGTCTCCCACTTTCTCTACCTTAAAACTATTCTACTAAATCTTCTCCAGTTTAACTACTAATTTATAGTGTGGCATAATAACCTCTGGAAAATCCATCCTGCATTTTATTCCACCTATTTTTTTCCCCTCAGGATTTGTTACTATCACAGGCCCAAAGCTGCCCTACTAATTTTTTCCCCATTCTTATGTATAGATACTGAACTTGCTGACCTCCAGCTATACAGTAGTATATTTGCAGTCTGAAGGACTGGGAACCTCCATAGCTATCATGTGGATGCTTTTGGGGATGTTGGCTGGGCACCACTCAGGTCTGCGGTAAATTTATTCCTAACTTTGGCGTCCTGCTGACACACATAGGCCTTTGTTCCCAGTGCTCCTCAGGGAGAAAGGTTGGGTGTGTAGGGAAACATCTACAGTTGCATGGTTCAATCAGCCTCAGCTACAGTAGACACAAAAAGCTGTGCCCCTGGGGGCCTGCCTCTGCCTTTGGCATGGTACATGAATAAAATTAATGGAATGGAATGGAATACAGTACAATACGGTACAATATTTCAGTTGGAACTTTCCTGCAGCATTCATCTGGTCCAACTGCCGGAAAAATTCAGGGTTGACCAAAAGCTAAAGTGTATTAGTAAAGCCATTGCCCAAATGCCTCCTAAACACTGACAGTTTTGGGGCATCAACCACTTCTGTAGGAAGTCTGTTCCAGTGTTTGGCCACCCTCTCAGTAAAGAAAAGTGTCTAAACCTCCCCTGACACAGCTTTGAACCATTCCCACATGCCCTATCACTGGATACCAGGGAGAAGAGATCAGGACCTTTTGCCTCTGAACTTCAAATGTGAAGAGTCCGTTCTTTCTGAATTTGGATGTTGACATTTTCCAGTCTTTCCAACTAGAAAATATAAGGCTTTTCAGAATTGCTTCCATGTGAAGAATTCTCATTCTATATCCTTATTTCCATAAACTTTGTAGACTCTGTCATCTTATTCAACATTGACGCATAGTCAGGAAAGATGGAGTTTAGGAACAATTAAGCTACCTGGACCAGATAGGGTGCATGCAAGAGTACTGTTGGAGCGGGCTGAGGTTGTTTTAAGACTGCTCTCATCTTTGAAAGGTCATGGTGATTGGGGAGGTTTGAAATGAGGAAGGAGAAATGGGGAGGAATGAAAACTTCATGCACATTTTTAAGAAAGGCAAGAAAGAGGATCCAGGGAAATACAGACCCATAAGCCTCACTTCTTTTCGCAGGAAGGTTATGGAGCAAATCCTCCTGGAAGCCATTTCTAAGCACATGAAAAGGAAGGGATTGTGTCCATGCCAAATTGGATTTACCAAGGCCAAGCTATGTCTGAACAATCTGATAGCATATGATGAGGTGATTGCTTCAGTGGATGAAGGGAGAGCAACAGACATCATTTATGTTGGTATGTCCCTGCATCTGGGATGTAACAGCCAAGGCACTGGTACAGGCTGGGGATCACTGGCAAGACAGCAGCTTTGCATACAGGACCTGGTGAACAAATTGAGTAGAAAGATTGTATCAGAAAGAGGGCAGGCAGCAGGTCAAGGGAACTGATGATAGACCACATCTGGAGTACTGTGTCCAGTTTTAAGCTCCCTAGTACAAGAAAAATACTGACAAACTGGAGTGAACCCCCTTGGAGGGTCACCAAGATTATTAGAATCTTGAAGCATATCGCATGTTGAGGCATCTGTTTTTCTTCACCCTGAGGATGAGGCTGAGGAGGGAATTTTACTGCTGTCTCAGCTACCTAGCACGAGGATGTAGAGAGGAAGAAATAGACTTTCTTGGAGGTCAAAGTGAGAAAATATGAGAAACAGCCAAACTGGATCCAGGAAAATTCTGACTAGCTACCAAGGGAAGAGTATTCACTAGGAGGGCAGTCAAACCCTAAAACAGAGGTCTGGAAGGGCTGAGTTATCAACATCCTTCAAAACTTTACTAGACAGGCTCCTGAATAACCTCACCTAATTGTGAAGATAGCTCTGCTTTGAGCATGGGGTTGACCTAGATCATCTTCTAATTTTTTTTCCAATCTGATCTCTGTGTCTCTAAATGGGACAATTAGGGGATTTCCTTCAAAAACATCCTACTGCTTCAACCCAAGAATATATGATAATTCTAATTCCCTTCCTGGACTTGGCTCAGAACCTCTCAGTTTTCTCCTTTTACACTTCCCAAGAGGGAAGGGCTTCTTATTTAATACAACCTACTGAGACTCAAGTTTAAAGTAGCATAAATACTGGGTAGTGCTGGAATAGACTTGAGACAGGAATATAAACATCAAGTGACATTGAATAGTACTTCTTAATTTTTTCCAGTGAAGAAAACTAGGTACCAGTTAAGGAAGTCCAGAAAGGAGTTTTCAGGACAAGTAGACAAGTGAAATAGAAAAGGCCAAGAACTTCTAGACAGAGAAAATAGGAACAAAATAAGGAAGCTAAGAACCTGGGAGGTCAAGACTCAGGATATGAAACAAGCCTTACCTAGCAAAGAGCTAATTGAGATCAGACACCTGAATAAAGCCTGAGAATGGGAGAAGGAAAAACACTCAGCTCAGGTTGTGATTAAACACAAGTGTTGCAAAATCTGCATGCTCTCCATCAGAAGGATAGCCTCCTTAACAACATAAAGGGATCAGATATGTTTAAATTGTCAGACTGACTAAATTCAAATGAGAAACAGCCACCAAGTGTCTGCCTAGAAAAAAAGCCTGCCTGTTAGCCAAATTAATCGTGCCTGGGATAAGACACAGTGCAGAGACACTCTTCTGTGGGGAGACCTGAGGCAGCCAGGTACACATGCCTCCATAGCATCCTACAAGAAACTCCCTGTTAGAAGAAGGGAGAAGTGAGAATCCTGCCATACCAAATGGCAGAGAGGAGAGTAGGGCAGCCCATTCTTGGGATAGGGATATTACTGTAGAAAACCTTGGATATCAAGCTTAAAGGGATAATTGTACTTGCAGCATAAGGGAAGCCCTTCACAGTTTTGGAGATCTGTTATTGTTCCTGTTGCCTTTATGTGCTTTTATCAGGATTAACTTAAAGTTGTTTTAGAGCCGAATTGAAATGTTAAAGGTAAATTCAGGGTTTGCATGCCCTACCTTGTAACCCACAGAACCCACTGGGGAAGTGAGGGCAGCAAACCTAAGTATGTAGCCTCCTGTAAGTACCAGCCAACGAAGTGTGTGACAATGCTGAAGTGGCGCTATCCTGTTCAAATCAGTATCATAACTATCGTCCTATGGATTAGGAAGAAGAGCTTATTGTTAACTATCCTCCTCCAAAGCCCAAACATAATTCAAGTTCTGCCTTCTTCAGAACAAGCATCCGTGAAACTCACTGACAAAGTATTGTCACATGCAAATTATGTGAAGGGATAACCATCTGCTACTGCTGTTACTCCACAAATAAAGTGAAATTGAGACTCTAGCCCACTAGAAAATACCCTTTCCATATACTTATTTAGGCTTTGTTACACCGACACAGGTCAGATGTAGTGTTGAGACTGAATGGCTTCTACTATTTGAGATTTCTATATTGAGTATTGCCATGTATCTAACGTGGTAGCATCTGGTTTTCTTCAGCTATGCTTTGAAAGAGTTCTCATTGAATCAGAAATTGAAGTAGGCAACTTGATCTTCTGGCACTGTCCTTATCTTCTTGTCAGACCACTATTTAACCACTGTTACCTCACAAAGATGTTTTCCACCGATAAGTAACTTGTGCTGTTATTGAGATAATTAATTATCAGTGTATTGAGAACAGAACACATTAGAACAGTATCTCTCAAGACAGAGATTCATTCATGCAGGCAATCATCAAGACCGATATAATACCTAATAAGACTTACTGTGGTTATCTGTAGCATAAATCCACATCAATAAAAATCAAATCAGGTTATAATTGTCAATGTTTGCTACACATTAAAAGCAGAGTATGCTGAGAGAAACACCCAAATACTTCACTTGACATTTTGAACTATTGCACTTAGACAAGTTAGGTGAGATTTATTTAATCTGCCTGTAGACAATGACACTGCAAACTGAATTTGCTGTCCCATGCACCCTCACAGACTATGCTCTCCCCTCTAGAGAGCTCTTAATCTGACCTGTTTTAGGTGTTTCTCTTGGCATATGACTAGTTGCCTGAGAAGTGCAGAATCCCTTTTACTGAGTGTAAGGGAAGCCTCTACTCACGATGTGGAAGTCTATATTTGTTTAGATGAATCCCTCCCAGCTATTTAAAAAAAAAACCACCAAATTGCAGCCTGATTTTAAGATTTGAATTCAACTTGCAAACTATTCTCTTTATTATGGTGGGATTACACAAATACAACCAAAAAATAACATTATTCCTAATAGATTCCTATGATCTCCAGTTTGACAACCTCCCCCATACTTACAGATAATACTTTTTAAATGATACAGCAAAATCCTAACAAACCTAAAATACTGTTTTGAATACTGCTTCTCAGTAACTATTTAAATTATGTTGCACGTAATAAAAAAAAAATTGAAAAAACAGCATTAGTACTGTACAGTCAAGCACTCAGAAGCTTAAAATGGATACAGGTAAGGTCATCTATGAAACCTTAGATATTTGTATGTAAGAGGACCAGACTGATTACACAAAGATTTTTTCCCCCAATCTCACTTTTAAGGTGGAACAATGCTGATATGAACAAGAAGCACTTTACTACTTTTCTTGTGGTCGAAGATCTTAAGTCTAACTTAAATGTGTACTCAATACAGAATTACACATTTTCCTACTGTTTTCTCTGCAATAATACAGATGGGGCCGATTACTTCAGAAGTTACTGCTTATCTCCACAACTGCCATCCTTAGGCGAAGTCTGGAACGAATGGATTTTTATGTGCAGAGAACTGAAGACCAGGGAGATTAACAATCAGAAGTATAAACTAGTTCTTAGTATCAGTCTGAAATACTTTAGGACCGTTCAGAAATATGTAGTACTACATAGTTGCTCATCTATTTAAGTACAGTATTTACAGACTTCAGTTGAAACTGACTGCTTAGGACTTCTGAGAATCAGATTCAAGGAAACCACCCGTAACTTTATACCGGGTTTTGGATATCCAATAAGAGTATCTTGTTTTACTGTCTTCAGCATTATTTAGGGACTACATGACAGAAAAATACAGAGAACCCATCAGTTTTCTGCTGCAATAATTGCAAGATCATGCTCTCCCTCTCCCCCTATTTCCCATAACTTCTGCTACACGCTAAGGAATCCTATAAATACTGCCATTTACACGCCATACCTGCCTATGTCATTAGGTCCACAGCACAAAACATAGCCCATCAGACAAGAATGTGCCACCATGTAATTAATTGCTGCCACAACATAATTCTTGAAGAAAAAAAACAAGTTAAAATAATCATTCTAAGCATCTAAAATTAGATGTAGCATTAAAGGCTGTCTTCCATTACAGGCTTTAGCCTCAAGTGAAGGTAAGAGTAATTCCATATAAGCTTTTCTTCCCTTTTATTTGTAAATTTATATAGAGTACATGGAATTTTAACTTGCTTTATGTTCTTTGACCTGCTATCTTATCTCCACATTTTCAGTGGTCAACCTTTTAGTCCCTAAAACCTACTAGAGTTCTTAGAGAAGAGACATTTTCTGTTCCTTAAGGATTCATGCCTAAATGCGGAGACACTTCAGAAGCTGACTTGATCTTTGCTTTAAACAGACGCATGCTTATGAGGCAGTTTTTCCTCTTTAAAAATTTCAGTTTACTGAAATCAACTAAAGCCAAGCCCAGTCTCAGGTTTCACATATTAGAGCTCTTAACCTAAATGCAGCTCTCCTTACCTGTGCAAATCCTGTGGAGACAGCAAAATCTGATGTATGTAAAGGAATTGCACTGATTTTAAATAAGTAAAAAATTCACAGGCATTTTACTGGTAGTTGTTTTACAGATTCCTCCTAGTTCCATGAGTGACTAAGTATTTTTTACTCGATTTGGGCACTCATCTGTGTTAAACTAGTGTTTACATCAGTGCGCTACACTGCCGAGTTCTATAATTTTAAGGTTTTCTTTGCTGTTGTTCCTAAAGTCTAGTCCATCTTGACAATAGAAACATCACTGACTTTGGATGCCCTTCCAAAAGAAACGGCCTTACTTTCCTCAGCCCAGTGAAGCTGTATTCCTTTAATCAAAACACCCTTTAAGTCAAGTTAACTGCCAAAGGAAAGCTGAACTAGTTAAAGAGTTTTTCACTACTTTACAGACTAGGCTAAATTATATTGCTTCAGGCATTTATAAATCACATAGAATTTCAAAGTGATCTTTATAATGAGACTCTACTTTTCCAAAAGCAATCCTTCAGAAGTCTCATTGAAACTTATGCTGTACACACAAGCCCACCTCACCATTAGAGACTCTACTTTTCCAAAAGCAATCCTTCAGAAGTCTCATTGAAACTTATGCTGTACACACAAGCCCACCTCACCATTAGAAAGGCAAGATATTTTTAACCATAGGTTAATTTTAAACAGACATGGGCCAGAGCTTACGTTCACCAGTAAGAACAGCATCTCAGCTGGCTACTAAGAACATCTTCCATTTTGGTCATAGCTTCAGTCTTGACAATAAAGCATTGTACCATAATATTTTGTAATTAAATTCTAATACTACTGATGCAAGTGTTCTCTAAGCTTTACAGATGCATACAATCTTCTGCATTTAATGCTAAGGCAGTTTTAAGAACACAGTAGGCACATAGCCCATTTTAGTACTGGTGAAGGGAAATGACAAGTAAGCTACAGAAAGAAATACTGTACTTTCTACTGTTAATTTTTGTCCACATTTATTTATGAGTAAAACAAACAGCAAACATTACAGCAAAGGGGATATTCAGGCCCAGATTAAAAAAAAAAAAAAAAAGAAAAGATGCCTGGATAGATTCTGAATTTAGGCACCTCAAGATTGCTGACAAAGTACACAAAAATAAGTGAAAGTCATGAGCACTTCAGCAAACTTTGTAAGTGCATTTCAGTATTTATTTAGATGTTTAAGCTCTCGCACTAGATTTTACAAGCTGGTGAACACTGGCAAAATTATTTCTCCCACAGAACTATAACCACACATTCCCAAGACAGTATAAATATATGGTTGAACTAACATTAATACACATCACCATTTTATCAATTACATAATAAAACAAATTATCAAGTATCCAAATATTAAGTTACGCAGCTTGAAAGGCATACAAAATATTACAGAGGTCTGCCCAAGTCATAGCAGAAACTCAAGGAGGAAAAACAAAAGAGAGAAAAAAAAAAAAATCACACTTTCAACAAAGCAATAGTTGGTAAACAACTTTCAATAGGTACAGTAAAAGAAACTACAAGATTTTTCAGAAATTTTCTGATTAAGAATTTTTAGCTACAATAACAAAGCATTTCTACATTTTAAAAAAATATTTACTAAAGTAAAGGGCATATTCTATACTTCCTGCACAAGACAAAGGCAACATTTTACTAGAAATATTAAATAGCCCCTCCCAACCTTTTCAGGCCCTCTGTTAAGTTGCACATGAAGTGCCAACATTAATTTTACTGTAAGGCTTTTTGTCTGGAGACATTAAAGACTTGTGTGCTTCTGTACAATTTAAAAGATTTTCTACATGAGTAACCAGAGAGCAATGATTTGTGAAATGGAAAGGTTCAGATAACAGAAGAGTACAGACGCTGGGGTAAAAAGTTGCTGTAATTCATAGTATTAAAAACACAAACTGTGCAAATCCGGATAATTCTAGTGCGATTGTGGGAGACAAAACATACAGTGAGCAGGCAAGACTACCTTAGAGGCCATACTATTCATCATTGAAGTGACTGTAGAAAAAAAAAAAAGATAGTAAGGTCCAGATAAGCTGGTAGTTCTCACGTCAGAGCTATGCTCATTTCTAAGGAGAAACATGTAGCTGATATGTTGGGTATTTTGGCACCTAATCTCTCTATAGGTTGATTGATTTTAGTACCCCAATTTTTAGTAGTTGAAACTAGGTGGGTAAGACTCAGTGGCATGATTAAAAGGATACTGAACTGGTAATTAATGAAGAAGGAGACAGCTCAGAAACAGGATACAGCAAAAACATTTACTGGGTCTCCAAACATGGGTATTTATCTAAACAGAGAGGTTGCATTTCTACTAAGCCTTTAGCCTACTAAATACTCTTAAGGAATACAACTAAAAAAATACCAGACCGATGTCTTTGGCATGCAGTCTGCTTAATTCTAGTTTCCATCCTTTATTCCCAAAGTAGTACTATAGGCTACTGAGCTTTACTGAATACAACAATTATTTCGGTGACCATTGGAGTCTTTAAAGCGCAGACGCATCTTGGGGCGGTATTTCTCCAAGTACAGAAGTTGCTTGCTGTTAAAAGCGCCACGTCGCTTCCTAAATAGAGGAGAAAAATATTTTAAACAGAACATTAATCTACTGCCCAGTGAAATAATATCACCAACCAGAGAAAAATATTTTCAGGTCACTGAAAAAAACCACCACTTACCCAAAATAAAACCACCACTGTACCCAAAATAAGGATAATTAAAAGCTAAGTGCCAGAAAAGAGGGTGGTACCTTCCTTTCACAAGTATCTCATTGGACCACATGCTCAAAGGAGTACATAGCATTTTAGATACTGTTTTAGTCTCTGATATACAGAAACCCAAAGATTTTACACTGAGATCTTTAGAAAAAGCTTCAAGAGGAAGCTATAAAGCAGATGTGATATATTCTTAAGAAAGCTGAAGTTAATCAGTCTCTTAAAATAATTATGAGAAATACTGCAATATTAAGAAAGTACAGAAACATCAACTCCCTGTAACAAGAAGGTGAATGAGAATTGAGCTTTCTTGGTTTTCTCAAACCACAAGTGTGAAAGAACAGTATGGTTTTGTTAAGTGCTTGGAACACGTACTAGGCTTCCTACTCCTCACTTTGTATACATCAGCTTTTAAAATGTACAAGCTGAATTTAATTCTTTAATGGTTTGGGAATTATGCAAGAAGTTTTTTGGTATTGTTTATATGAGCTGGTGCTTCTTTTAAATATAGTTGGAACCTGCAAAATTAAGGCATTGAGACTAAAATTGTTCCCATCCAACTTAGATACATTTATAAAAAAATCCAAGGAAATATTTTTCTTTGCTAGACTACCAGAAAAGACTAGGAAGTACTGTTTAGCAGACTTCAACCCAATACAGAAGCCTCCACAAAGATGAACGAGTGTTATCTCTGTCGTTTGTTTGTTTTGTTTAGCTTGCTTACATAATTACTTACTGATTCTAGTTTCCACAGGAACAGAAAATACCCCTCCCACAGGCCAAGTCCTACAACACTGACTATATGCAGTATGTGTGTTTAGAAGTTCAGCTGTACTAGTTATCTTGCAAAAAAAAGGTTTCCTTTAGTGCCCAAGGATATATTAATGTGTTAGATCTTGGAAACAGCTAGGTATTAACTTCATACTTACTGTCTTATGAACTGTACTGCATCTTCATACTTCATTCCACATTCTATCAGTGCAAGAGCAACTAAGACTGGAGCTCTGGGGAACGGGAAAAAAAAAAAAAAAAAAATCAGTTTAGCATTTGATTTGCCCAGATCTCTTTTCTGTTTGTCTATCTGATGCTTCCCTGGGGAAGGAAAAAAAGACAGGCAGTAGACATTTCTACATTAACTGAGCCATTATACCATCTGTTTTTGAGCTCATTAAGAAAAGGGTTTAAGTCAACTCTGGTCAACCTTAGCTTTGTTCATCTGACTTCAGGTATAGGAGAAGACAGCAGGAATAAAATGCAAATAATCTTTACCCATTTGTTTCAAAGCTGTGGGAAACCAACCCACAATCGAGAAAATGTCTTATTTAAAACAGAGAAACCACAACTCCCATGGACGTCTGCGGTGGCTGCCACCGGAAGCCGGAAATCTGATAATGCACGGCAAAGTATAAAAACTCAAAAAAGAAAACAATCTCTTTTCGCCGCCTCCTGCGCTGTGTTGAGAAGGGCATCGCTATTGCCGCTGCTGCCGCCGAGGGCCCGCAGCAGGGCAGCCCTGCTGAGCTGCTCCGAGCCAGCTGCGAGCCGCTGCAGCCCCAGCCCGTGCCACCGTTGGCCGCTTGGGGAACTGCGCCGAGCCGCTCCGAGCCAGCGGA
>JAVFHW010080195.1:0-11948 GCA_032159205.1 Eurystomus glaucurus suahelicus | reverse complement strand
CCTGTCCTCTCTATTGGTTCCAAACCTTCTCGGGATGGGGAGTGAGCGGGTGGGTGTGGCACTCTTTCATATTGTAACATTTCTATATAGTAGATACAGCTTTATTAGGATATATTTAGTAATAAACTTATTAAATACTCATTTGATTTCCATATTCGCCTGCGAGCTTAGTGAGGAGATATCCCAATTTATCCTCTACCCTTCTCTCTTTGGGAGGTGGTCGGACCTCTGCGCACCCGACCATGACAAAAGCCAATTGATTCTGGGGAAAAGCTGCATATGGATTTCTATTCCCATGAACAAGCATCCTTAGAAGCAGTCTGGACCCCAAAGCAGAAAGAGAGGTCAGGTTCAATAAGAACTAACAAGTCATAGAATTAGTGTCACAAGTTTTAGGAGCAGATGCAATCCACAGGCTCCTGCACCCCCTGAGGATTTCCTTGCTTGCCACACGAATCGTTCATTTAACAGAATGGAATTTTCAGTTAGGAGAGCTCGACGCAAATGAGGCTCAATACAATTTGCAAATGTATGGCTCAAGAAAAAAATGAAGGCAAAACCCCATGCCACACACTAACAATGGACTTGTGCATCTAGTAGCAACCTTAAATGGTTTTATGTATTCAGGGATTAAAAAAACCTTACATGAAAAAGCTAGGATCTTCTTTTCAACTAGTTTACTGCCCAGTTTTGAGAAAAAAACAACAAATATCCTTGTAAGCAGCTGAAGGGGACTTTTAGGTAGCATTCACTACTACAGTCAATTCTGTTACTTGTGAAGCCATAATGCAAACAGTAGATAGTAGTTTGGCTCCCCAGTTCAAGAGGGACAGAGATCTACTGGAGAGAGTCCAGCAGAGGACTACGAGGATGATTAAGGGACTGGAACACCTGCCTTATGAGGAAAGGTTGAGAGACCTGGGGCTTTTTAGTCTGGAGAAGAGCAAACTGAGAGGGGATCTAATTAATGTGTATAAGTAGATGAGGGCTGGGTGTCATGAAGAAAGGGGCAACCTCTTGTCACTTGTGCCCTGTGATAGGACAAGGGGCAATGGATGCAAGCTAGAGCACAGGAAGTTCCACCTCAACATGAGGAGGAACTTCTTTACTGTGAGGGTTACAGAGCACTGGAACAGGCTTCCCAGGGAGGCTGTGGAGTCTCCTTCTCTGGAGACTTTCAAGACCTGTCTGGATGCATTCCTGTGTAATCTGCCCTAGATTCTATGGTCCTGCTTGGCAGGGGGGGTTGGACTTGATGATCTCCAGAGGTCCCTTCCAACCCCTAGCATTCTATGATTCTATGATAAGCCAGGCTTACAGACAGCAAGACCAGAAACCTCAATTTTATACTGGACATGCTGAAATCCATGTCTAGAATATGACAACTACTTACTGAACAGATCTAGTTCCCAAATAGTCTAGAACAAGAGCAGCAAAGGCATTATGTTCTCACAGCTGTTGGAACTGTATTTAAGATAGTGGAAGCAGACAGAAGGAACAGGGCTAACAGGAGAGTATTTAGCATCATCCATAAAAATTGAGGCTTGGTGTTACAAATGAGACAGAAACAAGCTCTGGGACTTTGGAGAACACTTTTGATCCCCTAAATAGGTGGTGGATGAAAGTTGGTCTTGATGTGCTAGAACACCCCATTTGTTTGTGACTAATGGTTACAATACTCTTGGTAAAAAGAGACTGGCAACAGTGCTCTAACCGGGATGAAGAGGAAACTTACAGGTAAGTCACTAAAAACCAAATCTATTCAAAAGAATATGCTTGATACAAGAATATTATTCCTTTACTTCATTCAGTAGTTCTTGTTAGAGCTGTAGTAATAGCATCACCTGTTGACTAATAGGCTTTTAAATCTTATATATACATAAAAGTAGTTCAGATGGCAGGAAACTGTTGTGAGTTCATTCCAATATGGGATAGTTGATTATTTTACATTTGCCTCAAATAAACTTCTGTACTTGATCTTAACAACTCTGACCAGGGACGGCAATTCAAAAGAGCTTTGAAACTTTACCCACCTTCCAAGACCAGCAACACAGTGTACAGCAATACAACAACCAGGTTCTTCACGAAATTTTACTTTAAGGAGGTTAAGCCAATCATCAACAATCTGGTTGGATGGTGGAGCACCGTCATCAAAGGGCCAATCCTACAATATAGCATGACATACATAAATACATAAAGATAGAACTCTTTACACTGGTATGCTGCATGCATGTGTGAAAAAGGAGGGAACAATGGACAAAAGAGTTGACAGTTCAGCGAACAACTCAAGCTAAGGCTTTCTAATAGTATAGCAATAGCAATATTAGGAATATATTCCTTTCAATTCATTTTCATTGAGCAAATGATTTTGCTCAAAATTAGATTTTTTTTTTTCCTGACAAGACAGAATGCCTATATAGCTTTTACCTCCATCAGGTGCTGGAATACACTTACAGAGTTAATAAGGTAGTGTCAAAAGAACTTGGGGTAGAGGGAGTGGTGAGGCTGTGGGTTAATTTTAAATTCTTCTTCTACACTACTTACCAAAACCTGAATGCCTTCTTTTTCCACCGGAGCAGTGTCATAAGTAGCTTCACACACTCTTACCACTGTGGTAACACCATATTTCTTAAGTTCCTAGAGAGTAAAACAAAAACAAACCTGCTTTAAGAGTAAACTGACTTCACTTACCATTTCATTTTCTCAGTAGGTTAGCTTATTAATTTGTTCCAAAATTTTCAGTAAGTAAACTCATGCAAATGCTTGCCACCTTGTGAAAGCAGAAAGCTGAAATTAATGTGTTTGCAATAACTAGTGTGCTAATGCCAGATAGCTTTAAGCTTTTCTGCAAACACACCTAAAGATTAAGTTTTTGTTATGTTGGGTCAGGCCTTTTTCCTTTTAAAATTCAGTCCTCTTAATATTGATGAAATAAAAGGTTAATCTCCAAAAGATTATTATTTTTAAAGGAATAGGAAGTTTCCTGGTTTGCAAAGCTACATACTTCACTAAAAGCATTCTGAGTGAGGTTTGTATCTTCCCCCTCTCTCCCTCTACTTAGAGCAACAAATTTGTAAGAACCTCTTACTGTTAAGAACTACAAGCACAGGACAATAAATTGTTCCAGTTCCTGAGTTAAATTTTGTTATTCTCCAGTTATAATTTTCCATTTTGCTATTACCCTCCATTAATTTTTTTTTTTTAAAAAAGCAATCACTCTTCATTCTCTCTGCAACAACCCATCATTCACACAACTGCCATGATAATGACTGAAGCATAGCCTAAGCATACTTCATCTAATTGCAAGAGTATCAAGGCAAGCAAATCTTATCTCAGTATGTTTCTTGTAAATTATCCCACATTGAATACAAAATAGAGGTACAATACTCCTAAGATCTTGCTAATGAGGGACTGTGTTACAAACTCAGACCTTACTTTGAAGGAGCCTTTTGTTAGCATACAATGCACACACTTAACTGTGCACTTTATAGCTCCAACATGCTAGATGTAAGGTTTAAATGATAAATTCAGGTACTAGCAATATATGCCAAGCCACCTGGCTTTAGTCAGTAAATTTCAGTATGTACCAAAACATTTAGAGTAGCTTCAGCAGCTCTGGATGCAGAGCAAGCCTACCACCACAAATTTAACTCAAGTAGACACTATGACACTCAGAGGATTCTCTTAAGCTACACTAGAACCATGATCTGCTAATACTGAAGGGCAGTGAAAGCATATTGCAATCCTGTTATTTGTTCCAAAGGTTCTGATCCACAATGTATAGTGAATTATTCTCTTTTTTAATCACTATGCAATAGGTGCAAGGAAAGGTTACACCATTTTAGATAAATCTAAATGCGAGTTCCTACCACTGGAACATCTTTGTATTGTTCCACACAACTCTGCCATATAATTCCCATTTTTAGACCTAAAAAGTGTACTTAATGTACAATATACAAGGCACTAGTTATTTGCTTCACTTTCATAAATATGGTTTTTCTGAAGGCCGAAGTATATCTGAATAGATTTGTCTGTAATCAATACTGTCTGTCTCAGTACCTCTTCATATGGCTTCCACAGCTGTTACCAACTAGTAAAGAAGGAAATTGTTAATATAGCATGCTGTTCAGGCATTAAAAAAAACAAATCAGTAAGAATTCTGTCCTGGCCTTACCTCTATAAATTTGTTTAAGGTTGCATTGGTTGGATTGTGTGTGATTAGGAATCTCATGTTCTTGTAGGTGATTTCCACAGGAGCTGGGCGGTTCATTCGGGCCATATTGATTTAGTTAAACATGCAACAAGGTTATGAAAGGATTAAAAAAAATTCTAACACAGAAGTGATGTAGAGAAACTGAAGTCTACTTCACTATACTCCACGTGAAATTCTCAGTGCTTGGAAGTATGACGTTGGGAAGCAATGAGAAATGAAATGAACCTCCTAACAAGAAGCAGCAATTCTTCAATCCAGTAATACTGAGGCAAAAGAAAGGCAGTGCACTGAGGTTTACCCCATCCAGGTCTGAATTCTGTTGTTAAATGCTCTGCCAATTTCAATTCAATACTTCTTATCCTGGTCAACCACTCTTAGGGGGGCTTCTTGGTGGAGTAGTAATGAATTTCTACAGTTCACTTGTCTGCATAGAGGTCGTGCTGTGCCTGGCAGTAGTCTCCACTGCCCTTCAGAAACTCCATAAATGTGTGACCAAGAACACCACAGAACTGCTGTAAAGAGAGGGAAGAAAAAACAAAAACAAACAAAACACAATGAGCACAGGTGAAGCAAGGTTATTTTGAAGACACCAAGCATTATAAAATGAAAAAATAAAAACAGAGCAACTAAGCAGTTTCACAAGGCTTGTTTCTTAACCCAGGAATTCGGTTTGCATAAGAATCCTGTTATCTTTCTTAGCAAAGATTACTTAAAAATAAATACAATTACTTTATACAAAGTTTCCATATAGGGTTGTTTCAACACCAAAACCAAATGTATTAAAATACCAATTCAAATGTCTACACATAGCAAAAAGAGACCAAGTTTTAAGAACTACAGTATTTATATAAAGCATAGCTGAGCATCAGACCATTTCTAGTGTTTAAACAAAACTATTAGGCTCATCATAGATGCAGAATCACATGTCCTAAAGGCTAAAGACTTACTCTGCACCTAAGCATCATTAATTTACATACAGAACAGCCAGTAGAGAGGAAAAACAAAAGGCATCTAAATCCACCCATCTCAAATAGAATCATAGAATAACAGCTTGGAAGTGACCTCAAGGATCATCCAGTCCAAACTTTCTCGGCAAAATCAGTCTAGACGAGATGGCCCAGCGCCCTGTCCAGCTGAAACAAGTGTCCAATGTTATAGAATCCATCACTTCCCCAGGGAGATTATTCCAATGGCTGATTGTTCTCGTGGTGAAAAATTTTCCTTGTGTCCAATCAGAATGTCCCCAGGAGTAACCTGTACCCATTACCCCCTGTCTTAACACTCCTGTAAAAAGGGAGTCTCCATCTTTGTAGCCAGCCTTTAAATATTGGAATATGGTGGTAAGGTCTTTCCTAAGCCTTCTCTTCTCAAGGCTGAGCAAACCCAGTTGTCTCAACCTTTCCTCATAATAGGGCAGCTTCTCACTCCTTTGATCATCTTTGTGGCCCTTCTATGGACCCTCTCCAGCCTGTCCACATCTTTGTATAGTGGAGACCAAAATTGAACACAGTATTCCAGGTGTGGCCTGACCTTGAAATAAAATGCAAAGTCTTTGTGGTCTAACAAAAGGTGAGCTTTGGAACATATTTTCAGACTTTCAAGGCACACCAATTTCTAACTAAGGAACATTTCACATGAAGGCTGAAGACACATGGCAACTTTCATCTGCCTTTAACTGCCTTTCTACACCATGGCTTCATTAATATGCCAAGGCAGTGGTAATATAGGAACGTTTGTTGAGCAGGTTATTCCTGCTGAGTGGTGTGCTATTTTACTATTGTTAACTTTACTTATAAAATTACTAAAAGACACACAACCAGGAAGTAGATAGCTGACGAACTTCTCCAAGTTGTGTATTCATTTGCAGATGTTGCCGTCCAAATGAACCAAGACTATGCTTTTATGCACTGTGAAACCTTGTAGCATGGAGCCAGTTTTGTGCCCAGCCACAGAACTAGTGCTGCTGACAATATCTGCCTAGGCAACACACGGGAAGAAGAGAGAAGTTTCCCAAAAGATAGGTACAAGCTGAAACAAATGCCTACTAAATATACTTAGTTATTTGAGAGAAACATCATTGATCCTACTACAGCAGATCAACAGAGGTGATTCTGCCCCTCTACTCTGCCCTGGTAAGACCTCACCTGGAGTACTGGTGTCCAGTTCTGGAGCCCCCAGCACAAGAAGGATGTGGACATATTGGAGCGTGCCCAGAGGAGGGCCTCCAAAATGATCAGGGGAATGAAGCATCTCTTCTACGAAGACAGGCTGAGAAAGTTGGGGCTGTTCAGCCTGGAGAAGAAAAGGCTCCGGGGTGACCTTCCAATACCTGAAGGGGGCCTACAGGAAGGCAGGGGAAGGTCTATTCACAAGGGTTTGTAATGACAGGACAAGAAGTCATGGTTTTAAGCTAGGAAAGGATAGATCTAGGCTGGATATTAGAAAAAAGTTCTTTAACATGAAGGTTCTATGATTTAGCTGAAAATATTACTTATGCTGGTCAGTCAACTCCAAAAACTGGAAATAATCGATGTATTTCCGTGCCCAAACAAAATATTGCTCAAGACACTTTGGAAATAGATTAGCTGAGCATGCAGTGTTACAGAATTGCTACCACAGACTTACTTTCTTTGAAATGTGACCCTCGCCCCCCCCCCCCCCCCCCTTACTGAGACACAGTAATAACATTTCTTCATACATCTAGTTTCTACCAAAGGGAAGCTGTAACTTCATTGTAGCAATGTTCAGCTTCTCAACCATAAGAAAGCACATTCAAAAGACCTGGTCCTAAAGACTGTACAATAAGCCCTGGTAACAGCCAATGTCTTAATACACTTTACCAAAGGGTAGGAAGAAAAAGCTACATGCAAGTAAGTCATGGTCACCCACTGCGATCTAGGATTTGGAGTCAGACCAAGACTCTACAGCAGGCACCAAACCACACAGCATAAGACTACAGTGAGTCTGTCTAACGATGATTAGTATTAAGCAGAATTCAGAACAGATCAATAGTCTAGTAATTGTTGAGTTTTCTAAGAGGTATAGAATCATAGAACAGTTTTGGTTGGAAGGGACCTTTAAAGGTCACCTAGGCTTCTTAGCAGTACAGGAGTTCTTAAAAAGCAGCTACAACTTAAATAATTGCAACAGTGTTTTATGTTGTAGACATGGCATTGCTCCATTCTAAGTCTGAAGAGGAAGTTCAGTAACCGAGTAGTAGTAACAGAGAAGATAAAAATCATTAGAGATTGGACTGTAGCAGAGGGTAGAGCTGCATCACACAATGTTGCGAAGCACCTTCAGAAAAAACAGACCAAACACCTCCAGGCATCCTTTTCATGTTTTCAGACAGCTTTCTGGTAAGAAGCTTTAAGGATGCAGCTTTATCACAGGCATGGCTTGCAAAAAAACCCCAACTGCTAATAAGTATGAGAAAGAAGTTAGCAGAAAGAAACTAATAGGACAATTTCATGTGCACCCTGCAGCCGCTTCAGATACTACCATCACCATTTCTGTAAAGACTGTAGGATTAAATTTGCCAGTTACTTGCAAGAAAAAAAAAAATTCAGTTTATTTGTGGTAACTTATGACTTTGAGAACTCTAAACATAATAGGCACGAAAAAGGAGTGAGAAGGATTCTCTGAAGTCAAAGGCCAACAGAGTAACAGGAACCAGGAGAATTCAGAGTCAGAAATGCTCCCATGAATTGTCATCTGACACACCAGCCATGTCCTAGCAGAAGAAGGTAAGTGTGCATTAAAAAGACTCCCAGGGAACACCTAAAATAGCAACTAAAAAAAATGAACTGAAGATAGCTTATTTAAAGTCACTTTCAATTAGTTTAAGAAGCAGAACAGCAAAGAGAGACAGGACAGCTTTAAGCAGATCCAGCTGCATAAGGTCTTGTGTTGCTTTTCACAGGCACTAGCAGATCTCATGTTTATCTCTTCTTAAGACTGCTAAGAGGAATCATAGCCAATTGTCTTTGCTGGTAGAGGATGAGGGAGTAAAGTCTGTCAAAAAACAGAAAAGCATGCAAGTTAGCTCAAGAAGATAGAATAGAATATGGTCACTAGGGTGAAGAAAAGACCTTTTGATCTGCAATATGGAGATTTTGGGAGAGAGAAGAATGTAGAGTAATTGGAAACAGTGAACATGACCCCATACTGGAGCAGGTAGGAAGTAAGGAAACATCAGGATTCATACAGCCTCATGGGCAGGCTGCCCTTAATATGCAACTAAAAGTACTCAATACGATACCAGAAAAACTCATCACGGAGGCAAGGAAGAGGGCAGGCAGCAAAGTACTAGTGGAGTAATAAATTCTACTTTGTTAATGCAGATTGTTAATCACATCTAGAAACAGGGTGCACTGTTCAAATTCTTAAAGTTGAAGCAAGTACATTACACAATATTAAGTTTGAGTTCTACGTGCAATTAACGCCTGCAAATGAATTCACTTTGTTAATACTGACTTTAACAGTTAACAATTGGGACATATCAGCACCTTACTAATTCACACAATTATGGATCTAACCCAGCATGTACTTGAGTCTCACTGTTTGCCTTGGCAGCTGCTGCTGCCACATTATAAAGGAACAAAGCTCACATTTTCCTTTGATGCAAATGCCATCACTTCTCACCATTGCAAGCCAGAAAGCTCCACATGCGGACCAACTCCTTAAGGCAGCAACACGCTGTACTATCCCTAGGACAGCTTTGCCAACCTAGTTTAGCTCTGTTCCAGGATTCAAATGAAAATTAAAGACAAGCAGGACACTGGCATGCTGTCTGTGTTATGACACTAAGCCAAAGTACAAGGTGTCACCTACCTTCAGCAAAAAGACCTGGAAGATGAGAAATCAGCTACGAAAATATCGTTGTACTAATTAAGACCACCTGAGGCTTAGGGGGGAACTCAAGTTATGTGAGCAACTTTTAAGATGCTTAGAAATACAGCTTTAAAATTACTATACTGTCTCAGACAGTTAAGCATTTACTAGGTAAGCTCTCAAAAAAGGTAAGATAGCATATGAAAGCTTAAGGCTGCAGAACTGAAACTCAATTGCTTAGTATTGTGTGCAGAAGTTTCTTTCACAGAATGACACCAACTCATCATTTGTAACATCAAGCTGATACTCAAGAGTATTCTTTGCAATTTACATGTGAGTTTTCCTAGAGGAAAATTAACACTGAATCAGAGTTTTGGAAACAAGCAGCAGTTTCTATCAGTAACAGAAAAACAAACAACATTTAGACTGTTAGATCCCTCAAAATAAACTCAGATAACAAAACTAAGGTTAATATGCCAGGACCACCTATGAAATGGAGGTATCCTGTCCAATATGGGATAAAGGCATTTTAATTATTATTGTACCATCTCCTATCATTTGTGCCATGAGAAGTTAGAGAATAATTTATTCAAGCAAGAGGACGACATCTTGAAACAAAAAGCCTTCATGCCCTTCTCTAGCACGAGAAGCTAAAGTATCTGTCTTCACTGACATGCAGGTACACATGTATGTTAATTCTGGGATTGAAACAATCACTTATGTCTGGCAAAAACTTCTTATGAAAGTAATCTATTAGACTGTTACCAGTATGTGGAAAGCAGAGAATAGTAAGGTTATCCCATGCTGTTGACATTCTTGTTCACAACTCGGTAGCATCTTGAGAAGCATGCAAAGGGAAGTGCTTGTTTACACAGTTACATGACACTACAGTCTTCCTTCAGAAAATGTGCAACATTGTTCACAGTTGCTCAATCCACCTGTTCAAAGACCAGAAACATTTATACCCAGAACCAGCTAGGTGGTATCACATACTTTGAAGTCAAGATCTGCCATACTTTCACCTACTGAAACCACAGGGCCCAAACTAGAAAACTAATAAACTACGTTTCATTACAATTTGAGAATACCTAAAAGTTCATTGTTCTAACTTGCTACCTGATAAAAAGTTACTGCAGGACAGAGGGACAAATACCCCTGACTTTTACTACTTGGGGCCAAAGTACCAACTGTTAATGCAGACAAGGAGGAGTGGGAGGGTAAGGGGTACAAACTGCAGGGCCATTACGCAAGGTAGAGGCACACCTTCATTAGGAACTGTTGATAACACGCACCTCCTATCTACTTGGCACGTGAATGCCTGTATTATGATATCCAAAGTGATAACACTACCCATTTTAGACCACAGAAAACGACCCATGGCCTAAGAAAATAAACTCATGTATGACAGACAGAAGATTCCAAAGGTTTATCATAAATTTGTCACAACATGCTGTGTGAAGGAAGGATATTTCTTGTGGCTTAAGTACGCGGTCTAGGGGAAAGGAAAAAAATTATCTCAAAACTTCCTGTATAACAAGTCAGTGCAATTTCCAGAGATGATGAAACTTAGGCCACGTGACTGTGTTCCTAGTTCTGCTTGGACCATGAAAAAGAACAAGCAAAGAAGCCTTAACAGACATTGGGGAAACAAGACATCACAGAAACCATTCCATCCCCTTGTCTAATGCATCCTCTTGAGCTTCTGAAAGCAAGAAGTCTCAAAATGGCTTAACGCTGTCATTTCAACAGCAAACTACATAAATCCTGTCATTCTACTATAAAGTTACTCCATTATGTTTTAAGCAATGAGAAATTTAGCATATTAATACAAAGAGTTATTGATCTATTTTATTGAGTTTAATAAAGGTGTGAGTGCCAAACAAGAAGTTGTGCCTGTAAGAAAACTAAGGAGTTACAGACTTACATTTAGCAATGAAGTACCTTCTGTAGTCATCTGATAGAGTGAGGTTTTATTTTTTAAATAATGCAACAATTTGCTACTAGTTTAGAATTCAGTAATAACCTGGTCTGGGCATTCCGGTCTTCAAATGAAGCAATCACTTATAGTCAGCCTACATACCAGGACAGATCCAGCATTCTTACGTGGCATGTATTCTGTCATAACAGGAAGGTTTCACAAGTCAGAAGTTATTAGATAAGGCTAAATTCTATTTATTTACTGCCTTACTGACACATTTGGTTTCGGTAAGACAATGACATCCTTCTCCCTTGGCTCCTGTTACTATGAGTCTGTCACTCATTTTTCTTTCTCACGCTCACATTTCCTCCCATGGCCGTGCAATTCCAGTATTTCTTCTTCCACATTTTCCCGCTGAAACGATTCTGTTCCTATAAAACAATTTCAAAAGCTTTTGCTGTTCCATCAATGGAATAACAAGAGTCAACATTTAAGCATCACCTTCAGGTTTTTTGATTTGACAGTTTTATGAGATTACAAGGAGGCAGGTTCACAATTCTGAGCCACTGCGCTGGAAAGACTCCGCAGATGCAGGTAGACATATTGGAAGGTTGTCTCCAACAGCAATAAGAAACACCAGAATCACAGGACCCTTATGCCATAGAAGCCTGTGCATTTGTCAGCTCATAATATCTGCAACGCCTGTAGCTGGCTACCAGACAGCAACCAAGCCCTGTGCGTAAGTGCCACTAACCCTGCTTCTATTACCACATATTACTTGATTTTGATAATGCTTTGTCTTTCTTGCTTCCCCTACTTTTGGCGGGGGGCGTACAACCCCCAGCAAGCCTTGCACTGTTTGTGCTTTAATACACACACTTCGCTCTGTTGCTCTTAAAAAGCAGGTTCGGTCAAAATTAAGGTATCTGACTGCATTCATCAGCTTCTGAGGGTCCACGGTGACTGTTTCAGAAGCACCGGCCT